>VDFB02226979.1:0-17820 GCA_007258455.2 Sequoia sempervirens | reverse complement strand
AAACCTAATGGAAAATCATCTTTCCCTCCAGTGCAAAACATCTCGTCCCCAATTAGAGGTAAGTTTGCTATTTCTATTTCAGATCTGCTCATTGACCATAATATAGCCCTAATGGAATGAACTCTGGTTGGGAAGTTCATGGGCCCTAGACCAAATATTGAAGTGGTCAGGGAGTTTGTTAAAAATAAATGGAGAACTAGTGGGAAAGTCTCAGTTGCTGCTCTTCCAAAGGGCTTTTTCGCGTTTGAATTTACTTGTAGAGAGGACATCACGATTATTAGAAGTGGAGGTCCTTGGGTGATAGGGAAATCTTCCCTGGTTTTAGAGAAGTGGTCCTCCAACTTGGATATATCGGATTCCATCTTTGAGAATGTCCCAAATTGGGTTAGACTCCTAGGCCTACCCTTGGAATACTGAAGTGAAGACATCTTTCATGGTATTGCGAGCTCCTTTGGTGAGCTCCTTTCGATTGACTCAATGACAGTTGCTAGAAAGAGATTGGTTTTTGTGAGGATTTGTGTGGGAGTCTCCCAAGAGGCAGATCTACCATCTTCGATTGAGATCCAATCTAAACTGGGTTCCTGGGTACAGAGTATAGAGTTTGGAACCATTCCGTTTGTCTGTTTCAAATGTAGAAAATCTGGTCACTGGGCAAAAAAGTGTCCCCTAAATGCCACCTCAGAGAAAGATAAACCAGTAGGACCTAGAAAAAAAAGAATGATTCAGGAGAAGAAAGGAAGGAAAATAAAGAGCAGGAACTAGAAAACAAAGAGTCTGATACTCAGAGTATCTCTCCAGAGATTGAAGTGGTCATAGAATCTAAAAGTGAGACCCCTAATGATCCTCATTACATGAATATTGTTAAAATGTCTCCATCTAAGGAAAGAGATTCAGATGAGGAGACCTCAGTTGGAGAAGGAGACCAGAACCTTTCTACTTCCTTATCCCAAATGACAGTCCCTTCTGATAGAAACGAAGAGATCCCAGGTCTGGAGGATATTCCTAGTAAGGGCTTGTCAAAAGAATGGTAACATGGACACTTTACCTTAGGAACAAAGAATACCAAATGAAAAGGACTGGGAGTCCAGTAGAGAGACAGATAGCCAAGAAGAGACTGATAAAGAGGAGAATATATCAAAGAATAAGACAGAAAAAAACAAACAATGGAAGACCCCAAGTGGCATTTCTACCAGATCAAGAGTCAAGGTAGATTGTAGGGCAGTAAAGAACGCAAGAGGAAAAAAGTCTTCGAAAAAGAAAAGAGAGCTAAATAGTTTTCAGGATATTGCAGATGGATCTCAGAAAACCATCCTGGAATGTCTTAACTCCCCTGGTATTTAATGAAGATTATGTCTTGGAATATCAGGGGACTCAATAGCCCCCAAAAGCAGGATGTTCTTCGCAATTTCGTTAGAGATCACAAGCTGGATATTCTTTTAATTCAGGAAACAAAAATGTCAAAGGAGAAAATTGAAAAGTTGAAAATTTTCCAGTATTACAGTAACCAGGGTAATAATTCGAATGGCGCTTTTGGAGGCATTGCGACTTTCTAGAATAGCCACACAATCAAAGGTGATCCGATCTTGGAAGGTACAAATCATATAGCCACTAGATTTACTCATATAAGAGATAACTTCAGCTGGATTCAAGTGAATATATATGCTCCTAATGGAAAAGGAATGAGAAAATCTTTTTGGCTAGAATTAGTTGCCTTTAGGAGCATTTTTGATAGTGAAGCTTGGATTGTTATGGGGGATTTTAATACACCCTTAATGAATGGAGAAAAATTTGGGGGATCCCAGATCAATTTGGAGAGTAAAGAGGATCTTCAAAATTCCATTGATAATCAAGGGCTGATTGATCTGGATCTTCATGGAGCTTCCTTTACTTGGTTTAATCGTAGAAAGGGGCTAGATCTCATACAGGTCAGATTAGATAGATCTTTAATCTCCAATCATTGGTATTTTGATTATTACTATTCCCTTAAAGCCCTTACGAGAATTGGTTCTGATCATTTTCCTATCAGTTTTACTGCGGATCCTATAACAAAGAAGAAGAACACTCCTTTCAGATTTGAAAAAATGTGGATCTCTCATCCTGCTCTCAAAGAGGAAATAAGGAAATGGTGGAATATAAGAATTCAAGGAATTGCTATGTTCAGAGTAGCAAAAAAGTTAAGGGAAGTGAAATGTAATTTTAAAAAATGGAAAAAGGACTCTTTTGGGAATATCTTCAGGATTAAGTTTGATCTACAAATGGACTTGGGAGAAGTTCAATTTAAAATATAGGAGGGTTACTTGAATGACACTAAGGAAAAAGAGAATGAGCTCCTTACGAAGATGCATGGCATAATTGGAAAGGAGGAGTTTTGGAGACAAAGATCTAGAGCTCTTTGGTTATTTGCAGGAGACATAAATAACAGGTACTTCCATCTATCAGCATCTAAACAAAGAGCTATAAACAAAATATCTCAAATAGATGTGAATGGAATCAGGTATGAGGAGGAGGAGGAGGATATCAGAAAGTAGGCGAGCTCTTTCTTTAAACATCTTCTTTCGGTTAGTGATGAATTAAACCAAAATGAGCAGGATCAATTAGTTGAAGCTATACCAAGAATTATCAACCAGGAAAACAATTCTTTTTTGACAGCCATCCCTACCAATGAGGAAGTCAAGTGGCCTATCTTTTCCTTTGAATGGAGTAAAGCTCTGGGTCCTGATGGTTTCCCTTTATTTTTCTTTCAGTGGCTCTGGGAAATTGTAGAAGATGTGGTAAATGTTGTTAAAGAATTTTTTGGATCCAGAAGTATTCTAAAAGAATTAAATGCTACCTTCTTGATTCTTATCCCCAAGAAACCTGGAGCTAATAATTTTGAGGCTTTTAGGCCTATAAGTCTCTGTAATTCTTTGTACAAAATCATATCTAAGGGCTTAACCTTTAAATTTTTAACTTTTTTTCCTTCCTTGATTTCTCCTCAACAGAATGGCTTTGTCCTTGGTAGACAAATTCTTGACTCTATTGTTACGGTACATGAGAATATTCATTCCTTAGTTGAGTCAAAGACTGAAGGCTTTTTTATTAAAGCTTGATATCTCAAAAGCCTATGACAGAGTTGACTGGACTTTCTTATTTAAAATTTTAAAGGCTTTTGGTTTTTGTGGCAGGGTTATCCAATTGGTGGAACAACTTGTGTCCACGGTTTCCATATAGATTATGGTCAACGGTTCCCCCACCTCTTTTTTCTAAAGCACCAGAGGTCTAAGGCAAGGTGATCCTATCTCTCCTATCTTATTTACTATTATGGCTGAAAGTTTAGGCAAGAATCTAAAAAAATTGGTTGACTTAAAATTTCTCTCTGGTCTCAAACCTTCCTTAGGCAATCTGGTGTGTTCCCATCAACAATTCATTGATGACACTATGCTAATGGGTAAAGCCATGGTTTCTGAAGGAAAATCAATAAAACAATTGCTTGATAATTATGGGAGAGCTTCAGAATAGCTGATCAACAATCAAAAAAGTTCTCTGTTCTTCTTCAACACTCCGGATCATAGACAAGCTAAAATAGCCAGAATTCTGGGTTGCAGGGTGGATTCCTTTCCTACCACCTACCTTGGTCTACCCTTAAGCTTGAAATCTCTTGAGTCTTTCTGGCTCTCGCTGGTTGAAAGATTCAGCAAGAAGCTTGTGGGCTAGAAAGGAGCCCTGCTAAGTCAAGCCAAAAAACTTCATCTCCTCAAAGCCATTCTCCAGAATCTGCCAATCTATGCCCTGAGCCTTTTTAAGATTCCTACTAAATTTGCTGAGGCCATTGAAAAAATTCAAAACACATTTCTCTGGTCGGGTGTTGAGGAAAAAAAAAGACTTCCCTTAATTGGCTGGAATCTGGTTTGTAGACCTAAAAAGGCCAGAGGACTTGGCTTAAGAAGAATCAAAACAGTTAACAAAATCCTCTTAGCTAAACAAATCTAGAGAATCTCCTCTTCTTCTGGGGAGTGGATTGATATTCTGGCTAGCAAATATTTAGAAAACAACAACTCCTCCATTATAAAGAAGGACCCCCTCCTTCTGCCCAGAGGGTCCACATGCTGGAATAATATAATCAATGGAAAAAGGATTGTGGATGAAGGTATTGGATAGCAAGTGAGAAATGGTTAGCATACTAGATTTTGGGAGGAAAAATGGCTTTTTAAGGAGCCCATTATAAAAATAAACTCCTTCAGTGATTGGGCTGAGATTTGCAAGGTTTGGTTTGGAACTTATGTGAAAAAATATAGAGTGAATGGTAATTGGGTGGACTTGTGCAGTGTTAGTCAGGCTCAGGCTCCTATCTTGTCCTCTCTGCTGGCAGTCAAACTTAGTCCTGAGCAATTGGATGATCGTGCGGTTTGGATAGATGAACCCTCTGGCAATTTTTCTATGTCATCCACTTTTACCAGGATTACTTCTTATTTGGACCATCCTCCTTTCTGGTCTAAAGCTTGGTTTAAACATTTGATACCTAAAATTAATATCTTCTTCTGGATCCTTCTCCAAAACAAGGTGCTCACAATTGATAACCTGTGTAAACACGGATTTCAAATTCCTAATAGATGCTTTCTTTGGAAGATGGAGGCGGAATCAGTGCATCATTTATTCCTTCATTTCTCATTTACTGCTTCTATCTAGGAAAAAATCATCAAGTTATGGTACCTTCCTTTGGTTTTCCTTTCATCCATTGAAGACTTCTTCACTCAATGGAAAGCCCTGACAAGAAACCCTATGCTCAGGCTTTTTTGGGATTTATCCTTCCCTCATGTTGCATGGAGCCTATGGAAAGAACGCAACAATAGAATTTATAGAGGTAAAGAAGACTCTGTGGATATTGTCTTTGATAAAATTGTCAGATTCTTGAAGGAAAATTTCAATGCCTTGGTGTAGGACAACATGCCTATGAAAGCGGAGCATTCGCTCTATGACTTAACTGTTGCTAAGGATTGGAACATAAGTCTAAATTTTCCTAGAACCATTATGAAGGCCAAGAAGGATAGAGAGGGTGTTTGCTGGTCTTTCCCACCAAACAGTTGGGTCAAAGCTAACTTTGATGGTGCTGCTAAAGGTAATCCGGGGGCGGCAGGCTGTGGTGGAGTTATAAGGGATTCCTTTGGCAATTTCATTGGAGCAACGACCTCTCCTCTTGGTTCCCAAACTAATCATCTAGCAGAGGCTGCTAGAGCTTTTCACATCATAAATTTAGCCCAAAGTCTTAATATTAAAAATTTATGGCTTGAAGGAGACTCCAAAAACATAATCGACTACCTCTGTGGCAAGTCTCCCCCCTCGTGGACCATTAAATCATGGGTTGATGAAGCTATTTTGACTTTGGCCAAATTTGACAAAGTTAAAATATCACATGCTTATAGAGAAGCCAATGCTGTTGCGGATTTTTTCGCTAACAAAGGGGTTAGGAGTAAAGATGTGTGCACTTGGCTTAATATCAACGATCTAAACTCTAATGTCTACACCCTAATAAATTATGATAAATCACATGGAAAAGCAATGTGTTATCCCTTTAATGAGGAAAGGTTGGATCTTTTACATCAAAATCATTCGAGTGTATGGAACCAAGCCCAGTAGCTTAATCTGCAAGAAATCTTCGCACACTTTGTGGGTTCTTAGATTTGTGGGGCTAATTTAAGTAAAGTTTTCATTTGGGTCTACCCCACTGTGTCAGCTGAAATGGGAGGAGACAAAAAGTGAACTGAACCAAACAGCTACGATACACACATGAAAAATGCCAAGGCTTGGAAAAAGGTTATAAGCAGAGGGTTGCTTCCTTTCTCGGAGAAGCTCCATGGCTCTAACTAGGTGGCCACAGACCTCTTTGTTAAAAATTGGAATAATGGTAACTTGACCCTATTTGGCAAGAATGTGGAGCTCAGCGAAAATCTGATCACTGATGTTACGAGCTTACTTACTAATGGGAAGAAGTTCTTCAGGGATAGGGCCTTGTATGATGAAGCCATGATTAGATTTCCTAAAAAGGACAAAGAAAGGCTAAGTCTAATTAAAATTGCAAATAGCTACTTCGATGCTCACACCATAAAGGCCATCTGGAGAAAGGTTCTGCAGGTCATAATGGAGTATATAACGGTGGACGGGTGCTTCACCAAAGTCTATGGCTACCACTTTTCTCTTCTCAACCACTTTCGCTACAAGGTTAGGGTCTCTCTCCCTTATTATCTTTTATGTTCCTTGAAGAAAAGTTTGGAGGATAATAAGAAAAATCATAAAAGATTCCCCATCCAACACAATGGGTTAATAAGGTTGATTGTTGAACACTTCCAAAAAATGCTTGCCCCCGCTATTCAGGAAACTTCCCTTGTTTCTGAGAGTGACGATACTGAGCCCAGTGGCTCGGAGTATCTACCTAATTCTAGTCCGGCTAGAAAAGCCCTTAGCTTGCATGATGTCCCTTCTAGGAACAAAAACCCTACTCCCCTTTTTGGTAAATCCCACACCGAGCTTGAGCCTGATAGCCCCTCCTTTAAGAAGAAACCCCAGGCCAAAAGCCTTGTTTCCTATTCCGAAGAATCCTCTGAGTCAGAGGAATCTGATGCCAAAAAAATTGAGCTTTGCGCTGAACCTCAGCCAAATAATCTAGCTAATGATAACTCCCCTGTTACTTCTAACCTTGAGAAAACTTTTCCTAATACTAGAAAAGATCCTTCTCTGGATGTTCTGAACCTTGCCAAAACCAATTCAAAGTCCCACTTCAAACTCTTGGAATGGACTTTCAATGAAATTAATGAGATGAAAATTAAAAATTGAGCCCTTCAAAGCAAGATTGAAGAGTTAGGTGCTAAGATTGCTGAGATTGAAAAGAAAGATGTGGATAGTGGGGTTCAAGATCACAATAATAGAAATATTGACTCCAAGGTTGAGAATATCAGGAATACCATCAATACCGTTGTTGAGAAAAACAACCGAATTGCAAGACACAATGCCATTATCATTAACACGATGACTGAAAAGCTTGATAAAGCCCAACAAGGGTCTCTTGTGGTGGATCTGGAGGAAATTGAGGACAAAATCCAGGATATGGATGCGGGCATTTCCAAAAGAACTAGAGCCAATTTGAAGTGAAAGGTTCTCCCCACTTCGAAGATGATTCAAATTTTTTAAAAGGGTGTCAATCATATGTAGAATCTGGAGGTGGATACGGAGTCTGTCCTCAAGACTCTGAATTAATGGTTTGGGTTTTGGTGTTTACTTTGCTGTTCCTTTTGGTTTGACCTTTCTGGTTTGTTTCATTTGGTTGTTGCTAATCTTTTCTCGGGCAACTGGTCTTTTTGGTTGGACTTTTGTGTCCTCTTTTCTATTTTGTAAATGTTGTGGTTTTGGGTCCCTGTAAAACCCATTTTACCCCTTTTATAGAAAACATTGCAATTTTCCACAAGTGTCAAATCAAAGTGAGTTAAATGGAAAATCATAATTATTCCTTATAAACACTTCAGAAGTACTAAACAATAACTCGCTACATAGGGGAATTGCGGTATCCATTACTTGCAATACACACTCAACAAAGATTTGTATGAGAAAAACAACTACATGGAAGGAGTGAATATACATGAGATGAACTCACAACACTATTTAATCTTGCTAGATTGTTGAATGGGTTCTTGATACCAAATAGGACATTTGTTTAATAGACTAATATTGGTCAATTGAAAATCTTATATAAAATCAAAATGCAAATATAAGAATGCATATATGAAGGGTATGTGTAGGATCATGATGAGCCAAAAAGTGGCAATATGATGGGTATATATAGGGTATGTGGCTGACGACTTTTTTTAACCCAAAATTGATGAAATGAAAAGGGTTTTTAAAGGAGATTCTTAGCTTTCCACCAATATAAATTATGCTTTATTTGAATTTAAAAAATAATTATTATTTATTTTCTATTTGAATTATGACTAAAATTCCTAATTGAAAGGTTGATTGAAAACATCTATAGCTTTAAAATGGTATCACATTTTTTGAATCAAATATGCGTCCACATTCTATGATTCACATATAGGAATAAAAAGAAAATGAATTTCATGAAGTTTTGCCAAGTTAAGGTGGTCGACATTTGAGTTTTTTATATTTTTAAAAGTTTAATAAAAAACATAATTAATTATTTACTTGGAAAAAAATTACCAAAAAATATGCATCACGTGGACATGAGTCATCTACCTATATATAAAATTATAAAAATAATTATCATTTTATTGTGGTTAGGGTGGTTAGACAGACACCTACTTATTTTTTCCCTGAAATTTAAGTACTACTGCATTCAAATTTCAAATTTTGCCAAATAGATTTTTAAAAATAAACCTAGTAGTTTAGAAACTACATTCAATTTGCTACAGATTCTATTCTTACACTTTTCTAAAATAATATAGATAACTTATTCAAATTTTTATGTCAAGTTGCCTAACTTTGATTTTTTTGAATTTTTTGCCACTTAAGGGCCCATTTTTTCCATGATGATTCTACACATGCCCTGAAGGTAAATCAAAGGTTGAGCAAGTGAGAATACAAGACTATGGGTTGAGCTTTGGAATAGAGTATCTATAGCCTTCAATGTATGATGGAAGGGGATTTTTGTTAGATATTATAATTACATTTGCTCTGGTAGACATTATGAAAAATGTGGAACCATAGGCAGGGAAAATACCTCAAGAAATGTCATCACATGAAACACATTGATTATAGAGGATACACAAACTAGATTTGTTGAAAAGCCCATAGAAAATTTCAAGTATATGCATACTAATGAGAAATAAAAAATTCTTTTGACCCTTCAAATTTAATGAGTGAAGTTGTAGCTTCATACAAAAGGAGATTTCATTTGTATGAGTACTACAAATGTATGACTGGTTATTGCTAAAACAGATCTAAAGATGGTTCCTAAAACACTATGGAAGTGAAGGCAGAGGGCGAAACTATACATTCACTTGCAATGTTCTATTCATTATTGTTGATGGACATGCAAACAATGTTTATCTACTTTTTGCAGTGTCTGAGATGACTATGAGAAGAGCACAACATTGACATTCATGATCAAGAGTTTAGTTGCATACATGAAATTGTGGAAAAATAGCAAGAAGTTTCTACAAGACTAAGACATTTGAAAAGAATACAAGACTGAAATAGAAGAGGTAAAGATATTTTCTTTTAGTGTATTTGAGTTTTTTCTAGCTTTCTTTGGTCCTGCATCCTCAATTTCATGGGTACTTCCAAACTCCTTTTCCAAGTATGTCTATTTTGTGGTTCAAACCACAACTACACATCCAAAGCAGATCTCCCATCCAAAAGCTAAGACAAATTCCCTTACATATTTTGATGCTACAATGATTCATGGTAATCATTCTTGTTTGCTCTAGTTAGGAAGATCCTACCACTCCACCCAGACAAATACCCTTGAGAGAAATCCAAAATTTAGTTTTCTTCATCCCAAAAATTTCTATGGGAAAACAACTTAACAAACTCTCGTTCCATCATTTTACTCAGGTAATTCATTGTAATCCAATGGTACTAGTATTTTTTTTGTTTTCTAAGGATAGTAGCTAGTGCTCAAATGCCACAATGAGACCTCCCACAAAATGCTGCCCACTACGCACCTCCACATCTTCTCCACTATGCTTTCGTTTCCAACATTGTCTCAACATTCTTAATGCAAAATCCTATATTTAGACCTTAACTGTTATGATAATGCATTACATTTTAATTTATTTATCATTCATTAATTGTATTATGATTTATTTATTATATTATTACCTATTTATTTAATCATTATCATTTATTATATAAATTTATTTTTTTATTTACTTATATATCAAATGTATACCTTTAGCATAATGGTTTATTTTAATGCATCAAATCATCAAAAACATCGTTGATCAAATGATTATAAATTAAACAACCAAACACATAAAATCAGACGATCCAATTGTGAAAGGGGGAATCTAGGAGGGGCACTTCAAAATTGATCAATCAAGTGGTCTCCTTTGTTAAGATTAAAAATAGTTTTACCTAAAATTACTTGGGAGCTATGTGACATAAATAGTTTTGGGAGAAATACTTTGACCTAAAACTATGAAATCAATATAATTTATTTTAAAATTAAAAATAGATTGAATTTATATGTAATATATTCATTGAAATGTTATTAGGAAAAATATTTCTAATCTAAATACATTCACTTAAAATTGTCTATATGATAGTCTAACCCAGATAACATCAACAAAAAAGAAACTTCAAATATAAATTTATCCAATCAAAGCTATTTCATCAAATGTAAAAAATATCTTTTTGTAGAGTTCATATTTTAAAATCTAATTTATTTTTATATTTTGACTAGTTTTGTTATGATTTTTTTGAATTGATTACAAGTGGGTTTGATGAAGACAAGAACACTCTTTTGACGTCTTCAACCCAACTTTCACAAATCTTAGATTACAAAAGACTTCACCATTAATGAACATTAAATCAACAATTTCATTTTTTGATTTTATTGACTCATGATTGCACAATTTAGAATGGGGTAGAATCATGGAAAAGACATAAATCAATAGTACCAACCACCAAATACATAAAACTAAAGCCCTAAAGACCCTAGTCCAACAATGAAGAAAAAATTAACATAGAAACATAAAATAACAAAGCAATATTACCATAATTCCTATGCCATGGTTGAATCACCTTTATTGCTTTATATGCTTGCTTTCCCTTAGATTTGTATAATGTAAGAATAATCCTAGTGATAATGATATCAAATATCAAAGATAGTAGTTGTACTTAGCTAGAATCATTAGCTCATTAGTTCATTAGGGTTTGAAATGAAAGTGATATGTCTCTTTTATAGAAAACCAAATTTGAATGAAGGGCTAGGATCAAATGGTGAAAATAAATGGATTAGATTGCTTAGAAGCAAAGATAAATAGGGTTAGGGAAAAATAGGGGTAGTTAAGGATAAACGGTCGATATTAAAAGGTAATAAATCCTATCAAGGGTGGAGGTTAAATGAGATGAGATATAAGATTTGGCATAGAAAAAGAGATGGTTGGAGTAAATTAAATAATTATTAAATTATTTAATTTAGGAAGGAAAGTGAATATTTAAATAACTAAAGCAATTATTTAATTATAGAAGAAGAGGGAAAGTTGACTTTTAATTAAAATAACTATTTAATTAAAAGTAGAGGAAAAAGAAAAATTAGTAGATAATAAAAATAATTATTTAATAATGGAGAATAAAAGTGAAAATAATTGAATAAATAGAAAATATTTAATTATAGAGGTAAAGGGTAATAGATATTGGAGATTAGGGTAAAACTAAGGTAAAAGGCATGAATAAATAAAACTCAAACCCTAGAGCTCTAAACCAACAATGAAGCACAAATGCGCATAGAAATACAAAACATAAAGCAATATTACCAATATCTCTATGCCATGGTTGATTCACCTCCATTGTCCTTCTCCATCTTACTTTATATGCTTGATTTCCCTCAGATTTTGAGTATGCAACAAGAAGCCTAGTAATAATGATAGCAAATATTGAAGATTGTACTTGTCTCCATGAATGTACTTGAATTGAATAGGGTTGAAATGACAATGATATGTCTCTTTTATAGAAAACCAAATTTGAATGAAGGGTTAGGATTAAAAGCCAATACGACATGAAAATCAATGACCAAGATTGCTTGAGAAGCAATGAAATAGGGTTAGCGCTAAATTAGGGCAAAGATAGGACTTAGTTAAGGATGGACGGTGGAGATTAAATTATTAAATAGTTCAATTAAGAGTGGAAATTAATTGAGATGTGAAGAGATAAGAATGGAGTGGATAAAGAGGTTGACATGGAAAAAGAGGTTGTTGGAGTAAATTAAATAATTATAAAATTATTTAATTTAGGAGGGAAAGTGAATAATTAAATAACTAAAAAAATTATTTAATTATAGAAGAAGAGGGAAAAATGAATTTCTAATTTAAAAATAATGATTTAATTCAAAAGGAGAAGAAAAGAAAAAATTAGTAACTAACTAAATAATTATTTATTTATTTAATTATAGAAGAAGAGGCCAATGAATAAATAAATAGTTAAAGTAATTATTTAATTATAGTAGAAAATTATAATAATCAAATAAATAAAATTTATTTAATTCTATAGGAAAAAGGGACATTAGTGGCGTAATTAAATAGATATGATTTATTTAATTAATCAAAAGAAGAAATAAAAAAGAAATAAAAAGAATTATTTAAATAATTTAAATAATTTAATTATTAGAAGAAACATGACTTCAGACTAATCAAATAATTAAAATTATTTAATTATTTAGGGAAAAAATGGAATTGACAAGGAAAAATGATATTCAAAGGCTTAGGTCATTTTTCAATGTCTACATTTTGCCCCTCTTTGATACAATGTCGCCCATTCCACACTTTGCATACCGTGGTTTTAGAGTCAGGATCTTCAAATTGTTGAAGTTGTAAAAGCCAACCTCATAGAGCCCAGTTATCACCTGCAACCAAAATAACTTGTCACCTAGATGAGATTTGAACACCACAAAAATATTGCTCTGCAAACTAGAGAGTAAAATTGCATAAAACAAGAAGTGAATAATTACAAAGAGATCAATCCTTAAGAAAGGAGATCAAAACCCTAAAGTGAACCCTAGGATTTAATAAAGTAATTATTAAAGGGCTTAAGTTTAGCTTAAGTGAAAATAAAGTAAAAGGTGACTTAATTAATTAATCAATATGATTAAATTAATTAAGTAATTAGTGTATTACTCTAACCCCCCCTTAAGATGAACTTAAGGAGAAGCTAAAAAAATAAGGATAAAATGCATCAAAGAAAAGATGGGTCCTGACAACTAGGCTTGATGAGGTACCCATATAAAAATGTAAAATATCTCTCACAATGGGAGAAAAGGAGGAAAAATTATGGGAAAAACTCCTCTCTAAAAGAGAAATACATGTGAAGGATTAAGAAGCCTCCAAACAAGAATGTCCCAAAAAGAATAGGAACAAGTGAAGGACTAAAGAAGCCTCCAAATAAGAATGAAGGACTGAAAAATCCTCCAACAAGAGTGAAGGATGAAGAAGCCTCAAGCCAAGAATAAATTGTCCCAAAAGATAGGAACAAAGGATGGTGCAAAAAACACCACTGGAGCATGAAGAAGCTACAAACACTGTCGTAGAATAACTATTGAAATGCTTAAAGAAGAACCTTTGCTGAAACATATGATGATTAGGATCAAGAAGGAATGAATTTGTATGAGTGGCCCAAATGACACTACTCGAATCCGATGGTAAACCAAGGAAAACAACAAGAAATCAAAGATAATATGGCACAAGTAACAATAGTTTGAAGAACCAATCAAGTAAAAAATGGAAGGTCACCTCCAAAAATAGGAATGCAAGAGTTTCCATATGGTAAGTGCTCCATCTCACCGAAATGCATGGGTAACTAGCCGCTGCATCCGCTTAGTACATAGGAACAAGTACTGTATACAAAGCTCACTCCAACACAAAACCAAGGAATCATTAGCACCAACAGTAGAAACCCCCCCATAATGCTAACAAGGGAGAGTTATGATAGGTACACTAAAACTAAATGCCTTAATGTAGTGCATGAAGAGGAATCAGGAACATCTGAACATGCAAACATGAAAGTGTCCACATATAAAGGGTGTGAAGAAGAAAGTCACACACACATGAGCCTATTGTCATGGAAGGGACACTCAATTGAAAAAAGTGTGACTAAAAACAAAGGAAAAACATCAAACCCCCCATGGTACTTTATATCACAGTGCGAGTACAATAATGACACAATATGATGTGCAAGAATCCCAATACTACACATACAAACCTGAGGCACTTTATTTCAATGTGTTTACAACTGATAAATACATGCAATGTGAGCCCATAAGATCCAATAAGGACCTAATACTATAAATACATGAATAATAGCCAAAAAGAAGCCATCCACACAAACGAGAAGTTTCTAGGAGCTAAGATGTCCAAGTAATTCACCAGAATGTGAAAATGAAAAAAATTGTTTAAAATGTAACCTAGTAAATTTTTTGATGAAAGAATCTACAGATTTGGAAAGATCACTAGAAGACCTTTCCAATGCCTTATTTTTTTCAAAAAATAGAGTATGTATGCAAAAATTATGCTCCTAGAAGCACAAAAATAAATATTTGACTTTGACTGGAAATAAATGCAGAAAAAACAAAAAAATAGGAAAAATCACCTACACCACTAGATTGGTCTCGGAACAAGCTTTCCAGTAATTTTTTTTTCAAAAATCTGAGTTTAGATGCAAAAGTTATGGCCAAAATACCAAAACTTCTCAAAAAAGGGGTTGATGTTTGCCTTTGTTTTGCCTTCATACCTTTCTCATGCATGTGTGCCTTGGTTTGCACACCCTTTATGATGAGGGGCTCTGAGATACTTTTATATAAATCATTTTATGTTTAAAAGACTTGTTATTTTTGCTAATTAGCATGACTAGTGGTAGACTATAGACTAATATATTTACTTACTTTGCTTTATGTTTGGCTAATTTGATAGATATATTTGAGGTAATGCTTTATGTTAAATGTGCTACCTTTGTGATGATATTGAGTTAATTATGCAGTGTTAATCTTTTACTATCATAATTGGTATCCTTTTCTTAAGGGTTTTATTCAGGGTATTTAAAAGATTGATGATGAATTTAAACTCCCTATTTAATCAAAGGAAGAAAATCATGCCATTGATTGGTCTAGCTGGATGATGAATCACTCAAGTCCAAAGCAACTTCTTTGTAGTTGGTTTAGGAACTTCTAGTCCTAGCACTAATCTGGCATATTTCTCTATGTCTATTCTCAATCTTGTTTTAGTTTTGCTTTAGTTTCATTTAAATATTTAGTTTAGATGCCTTGAATCTTGGCAGTTAATGCCATGTTGTGAATTCAATAAGGTTATAGTTATAAATATCCATGTTTTAGATTGAGATAGAAGTTAGATAAATTGTTAGCTAGAAATCTTGTAATGGTTTCAATACTCTATTCTGCGTCCCTATTTGATTAATTTGAATGAAGATAAGCAGTTAAATCGAATTACTATGTTAAGAGATCTTACTAGAGGAAGAGTAGGGCCAACTCAACCAAAGGAATTGACCTTGTGTGGTATTTTGTGAGTTCATGTTATTTTTGTTCATTAATATTGAATCTGAAGTGTTAAATGTTAAATCTGGAATGTTAAGTTAGTTTGAATCACTTTCATCAATTGTGTTTGAATTTCTCTTAAATTTAGTTCATCATGGTTAGAATGGTTTGTTAGATTTATTGTAAGGTTTATTAAGTTAATCAGATTTAGATGCTATTTCTAGGAATTAAGTTTGATAATTATTTGATAAGTTTAATTAGAGCAATGATGGGAACTTTTATGGAATGATAAAACTGAAGTTTTTTGGAATATGTTCATGTAAATTAGTATTTATGTTTTCCAGATTAATCATAATTATTTCCTTACAATTCATTTTTGTTCTTTAAAATAACATTTATTTTCCAACAAATCTTAAAATAGATTTCTTTTAAAGTAAATTAGAATTAAATTTGGATTTTGAATTCTAGATTAAGAATGAGGATAAATGTTAGTCTTTTCCATGAATCGGTCTCAATCAAGTCAAGGGAAGTCAGAAATAAGTCAACAAAAATTTAAATTAGGAAATAAGATAGAATTAATCCTTAGGAATTAGTCGCTGAAGTTCAACTCTTGAAAGCTCCTGAAAGAGCCAAATCAACACTTGAAGTCATTTTTTACTGTGTAAAACTCCCCAAAAGTTTGTGACAAACATCCTTATCACATATAGATCTAAGACACACCCTCAGACTCGATAATTAATTGACTAAATGATGAAAGTTGTGACATCAACGACCTTGCCCATCATTTTTGGCATCGTTGCCAGGGAATTAAAAGATTTGGCTATTTAGTGTGAAGCCTTAGTGTTGATAAGGAAAATAGATTCGAATTATGGATGAGATGAAATAGAGATCATCTAGGGAGGTTTCTTCATGAAAATTTTATTTTCGAAGAAATATTGATTTTGATTAGGAACAAGACATTCAACAATACTAGATCAAAGATCAAGTAGACATTCCATAACATTAGATTGAAAACCAAGAAGAAAATAGAGATCCATTTTAAGAAGAAGAAATAGGTGACCAACCAGTACGTCCCCCAACAAATAGGACCTTTTCATATCCTATAAATCTTGAAAGATAGATTGGTGAGCCTCCTATGAAGAATATTTCACCTTCAGTTTGACCTACCTTTAGGGGAAAGACTTTAGAAGATCTTGATCAATTCCTTTTTAAGTTCAAATTTTTATGCTAGAACTACGATTACACAAATGATAACCAAAAGTTGAAGTTATTTCCTTCTACTTTGAAAGAGTCGACTTTGTACGATGGCTCATGGTTTTAGGAGTAGGAACAATTGGAACTTGGAAGTGAAAATGGAAACAAAATTCTTGGAAAAATACCAAGATTACTGTCGAGTAAGGGATAGGAAGGGAGAATTATTTTGAATAGGACAAATGGAGGACAAAATTTTAGAGGATTATGCTGATAGATTCTAGTTTATGCATCAAAGGTGTACTAATGGATTGGATGGTGAAATTAGTAAAACAATTTTCCTGAGAGGAGTTGATGATGAGTAAAGAGAGTCCTTGAATCTTATTGGGAGGGGAGACATTAATAAGCTTTCCCTGGATGATATTATTGAGATATGTAGAAACTACTCTAGTACTAGGGTAGGGACTAGAAACTCTAGGAGAAACAAGGCTCATACTACTGATGTGTCAGAAGCAATGGAGGAATTAGGATACATGAAGAATGATTTAATTCTTCATCTCAACATCTAAGGAGGTAAGAAGAACACTGAACCTTTATCTATTTATTGTTCCAAGTGTAGGGGAAAACACTTTTTAAGAGAATTTCCATTGAATCAAGCTGATATCTATGAGATTTGTGAGAAACAACACTCAAGTTCCTGTAATCTTGTTAGGGTTAGAGATGGCAGATATCTAACAATTAAATGCAGATTTAAATAATAAACAAAGAAACTAAAACATACACAAAATAAATCATAACACAAAGAATTTAACATGGTTCACCCAATCTAGGCTACATCCACCAAACCGCAGCCATCCAATCCTTTTATTATCCAGTGGAAAACCTATTACAATCTTGTGAATAATTGCATTTTTCTTCATACTGCAACCCCCATCCCAACCCCTTTTAACAAGCTTTTAGAAGCTTCCAGAATTAGGGTTTTACAATGTCAGTTTTCTTTCTTTTTCAGAGATTTTTCCTTTTTCGCTGACGACGCGAAAAAAATGGCGAGGATGGGGGGCCAGGGTGTACAGTATACCATGGGCTATATAGTATAGCATGATCAGTCGCCACATACCAAAAATATCCCACATGGAGACTGATTAGGCTCCACACCATCACAGTCTGACTGTCTGTAAATAAGTAATTTCCATCTTGTTGTTTTCCCAACTCATCCATGAAAAGTTTTAGCCATCTCATCTCCTTTTCTGCCTCTGTTGCAGTAACATACTCTGCCTCTGTGGTGGATAAAGCAACCACCTTCTGCAATCAAGAAATCCAACTCACTACTGTCCCACCAACTGTAAATACATAACCTATGGTACTCTGCCTAGTATCGATATCCCCTGCCAAATCTGAGTCAACATAGCCTTTTAAATCAGTATTAGAGCCCTGGAAACATAAAC
>VDFB02226978.1:0-12263 GCA_007258455.2 Sequoia sempervirens | reverse complement strand
TCATTTAATCCTTGATTTTTTTGTCTCCAATAGATTTATTTAAACTATAGACACCATCCAATTGAGCACAATATTGGGAATCAATGTGAATGATTCTCATCAAGAAATTAGACAAGCTTTGAGATTGAAGGACCCAATCTCTTTGTAGGTTTTCAATGAAGATTTAATTAGCCACTAATAGGAACAATAAGAAAATAGAGATAGAGGGAAAATAAGATTCAACTATTGGTCAATTTTTGTTCAATAAGTTGTATTTTAAATCATTATGTGTTGTTTTTATAACAACAAATAGATTTTATACTTCAACTATTAGTCCATATGTGTTGTTTTTATGTAACAGAAATTTAAAAACTTGAAGTTCCATCACTACCCATAAGGGTAGAGGGTAGAGGGTTTATTTAGGTTAAGGGGAGAGAGATAGAGGAGTGAGTGAGTCGAGAGAGACCTAAGGAGGGAGAGAGAGGGGCAGGATATTGAAGATAGTTGAGAGAGATAGAGAGAGGGAGGGAGTGGGGGAGAGAAAGACCTAAAAAAGAGGGAGGAGGAGAGAGAGAGAAAGCACCCAAGAGAGGGAGTGAGTGAGTGAGAGAAAGACCTAAGAGGGAGAAGGGCAGGAGGGAGAGACTTGAGAGAGAGACCCCGAGAGGGAGAGGGGGTAGGAGGGAGAGACTTGAGAGAGAGAGAGGGTAGAGGGTTTAAGGGTTTGAGGTTTAAGGGTTAAGGGTTAATGGTTTAGGGTTTAGGGTTTAGGGTTATGGGTAGTGATGGAACTTCAAAGTTTTGTTCTGAGTGTTCTATTTTATAAAAACAACACATATGGACTAATAGTTGAACATAATAAATGGACCAATAGTTGAACACTATAACTTTTTGAAAATCCTTCACATTTAATGGGAAAATACATGTTATTTATTGTGCTCACCTTTTATATTTGTAATAGGACAAACTATTAATATAAAATTATCCAAAGCTTGTACTGATGGAACTTCAAATTTTATTCCTAATGTTTCACTCATGCCCTACCTTATGTCACTGGGCTTTCATGGTGTTGGAAAATTTCTTAGGGCTGGGGTTTTAGCTTTGTCTTCATCTTAAACCCTTGTGTTTACGTAATGCCTTGGTCAGGATCTATTTCACCATTACCTTT
Source organism: Sequoia sempervirens (assembly GCA_007258455.2). Taxonomy (NCBI): domain Eukaryota; kingdom Viridiplantae; phylum Streptophyta; class Pinopsida; order Cupressales; family Cupressaceae; genus Sequoia; species Sequoia sempervirens. The sequence continues at coordinate 11,116 of VDFB02226978.1, read as the reverse complement.
TTTGAAGGGTTTTAAAAACATCTTATGCCCATCGTTACGTCTAGACCTGGTCCCTTTGGTCTTAATATTTTATTTCCTTCATGGGTTTTATTTTCCTAAGTCCTGGTTGGCCCTGTGCTGAACACTTTTAAAAAAACTTATGTCGTTTTCCATCCGCCTAGTAATGTCCCCTTGCCCTTTAATGAATTTTTTATTTTTCAGAAGGATGAACTTCACGCTGCCGTCGATCAAAATTTCTTCAAGATCAACGGTTGCCCGCCATCCCGTGATCAGGAATTGTAGGATGGCAATATCGCGGGCGGGTGACACATGTCCCATCTGTGGATCAAATTTGCGCGACTGTTCATCAACTGTCCTTTGATCTGAGTCATTCCCCGCCATCCCACGATGGTGCTTTGGTTGATTGTGAAATTACGGGCAGCTACCACATGGACTGTACAAGGTGGGGCCCGAGGAAATTTTCCATCCGCCTAGTAGTGTCCCCTTTCCCTTTAATGAATTTTTTATTTTTTAGAAGGAGGAAATTCGCGCTGCCGTCGATCAAAATGCCTTCAAGATCAATGGTTGCCCACCATCCCGTGATCGAGAATTGTAGGATGGCGATATCGTGGGCAGGCGACATGTGTCCCATCTAGGGATCAAATTTGCATGAGTGTTCATCAACTATCCTTTGATCTAAGCCGTTCCCCGCCATCCCGCGATGGTGCTTTGGTTGATTGCGAAATCACGGGCGGCTGCCACGTGGACTATGCAAGGTGGGGCCTGAGGAAATTTTTCATCCACCTAGTAATGTCCCCTTTCCCTTTAATGAATGTTTTATTTTTCAAAAGGATGAAATTAGCGCTGCCGTCTATCAAAATGCCTTCAAGATCAACGGTTGCCCGCCATCCCGTGATCGGGAATTGTAGGATGGCGATATCGCGGGTGGGTGACATGTGTCCCATATGGGGATCAAATTTGTGTGACTATTCATCAACTGTCCTTTGATCTAATTCATTCCCCACCATCCCACGATGGTTCTTTAGTTGATTACGAAATCTCGGGCGGCTGCCACATGGACTGTACAAGGTGGGGCCCAAGGAAATTTTCCATCCGCCTAGTAATGTCCCCTTTCCCTTTAATGAATGTTTTATTTTTCAGAAGGATGAAATTCGTGTTGCCTTCAAGATCAATGGTTGCCCACCATCTCGTGATCGGGAATTGTAGGATGGCAATATCATGGGCGGGCGACACGTGTCCCATCTGGGGATCAAATTTGCATGACTGTTCATCAACTGTCCTTTGATCAAATTTGCAGGAATAAATCACACACATAGTGATGTTTGCCAGGGAGCTCAGTTGGAAGACATTCCTCAATCCAGTTGGTCATAATTTTCCTCTAAGAAGAAAGTCAGCAAGACCTTGTAGATGTCTTATGTTCATGGAGCTTAATAAGTTTTAATAATTTTTAGTCATTTTAAAGATTTTAATTTTTTGATAAAGATAGGTATATTTAGACTTTTGATGGCTTATGTACAATTATGCATATTCTTTTATTTATTATATTTTTTGCAATATCATGTTATTCTTGATTAATCACATTATTTGTTTTATCATTTTATTTGTTTTTGTTGAAAAATATTTTATCTTTGCTACATCTATGATAATTTCAAAATTATCTAATTTAAAAATTATAAATAAAAACTTATTTTATTAATCTCTTGAAGTACCTAGGTCCTAATCTTTTGAGGATTAATAACTATCTAAATAGCTATTTCTTTCCTTTATTTCTATAAATGTGTCTCATGTCTCTATTGAAATTTGAGATGTGTATGTAATTCTTAGCACAACCTCTCTTAGAGATTAGGTTTATTTTCCCTCTATATCTATTTTCTTATTGTTCCTATTGGTGGCTAATTAAATCTTCATTTAAAACCTACAAAGAGCTTGGGTCCTTCAATCTCAAAGCTTGTCTAATTTCTTGATGAGAATCATTCACATTGATTCCCAATATTGTGCTCCTTGCATAATACATTTATAAAATGCACTTGATAATTTAGTATGTGGTTGAAATATTAGAGTAACAACAAATGGTTCTTTTCATTTTTGGCACATGATTGGCCATTTTTACTATGTTAAATTTTTATTTCACTTTTATTTTCATGGTTTTCATGTTGTCAATTTTTCATACATTTCTTAGTCTTTAAAAAAAACAAATGAAGGTTCTATTAGTGTCCCCAATCTTGCTAAAAATAATGTATAGAGAGAGTACAATATATAAACTATTAATTATAGAGTATAACAACAAAATGAATTTAAAAACTACTACATAGAAACAAGGTTTAGAATAATTCAAAATAGAGATGCCATTCTCCTACAAATACTATGTATAGAAACCCTATATATGTAGCTACACTTTCACCCTCAAAATCAATAGAATAAATTCTCATACATTGTTTCTATAATGAATTTAGAGAATAAATTATAAGATTTAAATTCAATAATGAATTTAGAAAATGTTAAATCAATCAAAATTATTTCTATTATCCAAAATACTATATAAGTAAATCTTAGGCTCAGTCTTAAGCCTAACAATGACACTAGGTGAGTGCTTATCCTAATTCAACCTTAGCCACAGTTTGTAGAGCCATAGCCTTAGCCTAGCCTAATTAAAACTCTAGCCCTGATTGAAATCTAACCCTAATTAAACTCTAGCTGTAATTGAACCCCAACCCTAACCCTATTTGTTCCTAACCCTAGTATCTCACAAATACAGGATCAATACCTTGCCAACTCTAGTAAACCTTATTGGATAGTGATAAAAGCTACCTTATCTTTCATTAAGGTAAAAAAAAATTGTTATACAACATGCCCCTTGAAAATTGGAGATAGGCATTGCAAAAAGAAGGTAAACATTAATGAAAATGGTCAGTGGTATTGTGGGAGATGTGATAAAACTTTCCCTAAATGTGATTATAAATATATACTTCAATGCAAAGTGGAAGACCATACTTCATTCACTTGGATTACAACTTTTGAAGAAGTGGCAGAAGAAATTATGGGTGTAACAACAAAAGAATTGAACATTTTGAAGCATGAAAAACAAGATGATATTAAGTTTTCACACATTATACAAAAGGTCCTTTTCAACAGATATATCTAAGTTAGTTAATGCCATTTTGTCATGATATACTTCTTTGATGCTGTCAATACTAAATCTAATGATTGATGAACATTTTTTCTTTTAAATTTATTGTTCTTGGTTGATTGTTGTTATAGACAAGTTAGTATGATTTCAAATTTCAATGTGTACCCTTATATATGGGAATTGAGATAAACAATGACACAAACAATAATGAAATCAAATTGATTGCTTTCCAAATTCATATTCATGAAAATGTAAGCATTTTTTCAATTCAATAGGCATCTTGATAAAGATAACTCTCGGCATGTTTTACATATATTATTAATTAATATAGGCATGCTAGTTAATTAAATTATTAACTATATTTTATTTGTATTATATATTGAATTGTTAAAAGATGTAAAAATCTTAATACTAAATATATAGGAAAATGGTTTAAAAATTACATATTTTTCAAAAAATAAAATATTAATATCTTTCTCTACTTATCTCTCTCTCCTCTCTCTCTATATATATATATATATATCCCCCCTCTATCTCCCTATCTCTCTATATATTTATTTATCCATCTATCTCTCTCTATATCTCTATCTATTTTTATCCCTTTGCCTCTCTCATTCTATATTCATCTCTACCTCTATCTATAGGGAGAGATACAAAGGTGAAGCATTGGACCTTCCCAAAGATCCACCAATGTCAACACTACTCCCAACTATTTTGAGCATTTAAGTACATATTGTATGCTAGATTAGGAGGCATATGTCAAAGCTCATATTTATTGATGCAAAATAGGTCCAAAGTCACAAATTTGATGTAGAGTTAGTTATAGTTTTGTAGAAAATTTCAAGTGCCACATAGAGCAAAGATATTCCAGGTTTTTAGGAAGATCATGTCATCAAATTTGGCACTTCATCAACATTTGTATCTTCATCAGCATTAACAAAAGCAAAGGTATGTACTTGAATCCCTTGCATTTAAATTTTTCTATATATATAAATATTTTAATATTTTTCCCTCAAATCCATAATATATATATTAGTGTGTATTTATTTATTGCAATAAAACAATTAACCTAAGTAACACATTAAGAATTCTAAGGATTTGTGCTTGGAAAAAATGCATAACAAATTTATTTGCTGGATGTCGTGTTGTATAGTTTAGAAAAGCTCAAAATATGAATAGGATTTGAAGGCCATATATTATGGTAGCTTACAATGCAAAAGAAGGAAGGAAATCTATTATCAATTTTAATCTACAATTTAATACCATATGAAAAATCACATGTAGTATTGTCTACAACTAATTCTTGACATATTAATTTTATAAAATACACTTGTACCATACAATAAACTTCTCCCAAGAAAGAAACCATAAGTGAACATTAATTGAACCCTAATTGTAGATTCATAACTCTAATCATAACCCTAAGGGAACACTTATTGAAAAATAGTCCTAATTGTACCATAACCCTAACTTTGAACTATAGTTGAACTCTAATCCTAACCCTAACACTAATTCTTATCCTAATTGAACCTTAACCCCAACCCTAACACTAATTCTTATCCTAATTGAACCTTAACCCCAACCCTAATCTAGTTAACTTTTTTTTATAAAATTTTAGCAAGCCCATCTATACTTGGAGATTTATCCTTTTTATATATTCTAATATCCTTTACAATCTCATCCTTAGAGATATCTCTAGTAGGCCAATCATTGTCTTCCTCTTTGATTTTCCTAGGGATGACTTGTGCACAATGATCTTGGGATCTTTTATAGTCCACATTGCTATCTTCAACAAAGAAAATATTTTAATAGAAAGATTGAAATTCATTTATAACCAAAGAAATACCATTTATATGTTGATTATTCACCTAGATTGATCCAATTTCTTCCCTAGCATTTTTCTTCTTTATATAATTAAAGAAGAAATCAAAGCCTTTATCTCCATTTTTTAGCCAATTTATTTTAGCCCTAACTTTTAAACCATGAATCTTCTTAATTTACAATATTCTCAAATTATGCTTGAATCTCACCAACTCCTCATTCAAGGACTCGTGCAATTGAGATTAAATGGAGATAAAATCTTATTGAAGCAATTCTTTGATCTCCTTCCATCAAAGGCTCTTTTTTCTGCACAACCTGGAATAGGGACCTTGAGTTGGTAACATTGGAATCCTATTTTTCAATTGATAGTAGACAATTTTTTTAGCAAGATCCTATCAATTAATTTTTTTAGCAAATATTAACTTCTTATATTAAAAATAATTTAAATATTTTAACACATGCATTAGACGGACCTTTGGTTTTTGATGATTTAGAGATATTATGTATTTATAATTGTGTGATTGAAAGGTTTAACAAATATAAGTCATTTGGAAAAGCCTATGAAATCTAGGTTGAGCAAGTGATTAGATATAGACTCTTTTGCATTGAAAGAGGTGTAATATTATATATGGAAATTGAGGGAAAAAAAAAGGAACTAAATAATGATCTCGAAATAGTGAGAAAATAAGAATCTATCTAGAATTTTGTAATAATATATATATAAATTGATACAAATACACAACTAAACAAAAAAAATCTCATATTTATTTTAAATGTTTGATATATGTTATTCATTACATATTTTTTAAATTTTGTATGCTTTTGGTGGAGTTACTATTGGAAGGAGAATATAATTGTAAACTATATATATTTTAAGTAAAATCTACCATCTTTTAGTATTTAAAATTGCTTAAATGGTTTCCTCATTGATATCTTGTTTACTTTAACATACACACACCATAATAGAAGTTCACATGCACATCAATCTTAGAGAAAAATATATATTCATGCCTTTTAATTACTATTTTTGGTAAACTTTGAATAGATTGTCCTTTGTTCAATAACAAGTCTACAAGTGGGATATTCTTGTGTGAATTAATCTCATGAAATTACCCTACCTTGCATAAGATCTACTAGTGCAAACTTGACATAGTAATTATCAACCCTACACATTTAAAATTTAAATTCAATTTAAATCTTGACAACACCCTCCCACTAATCATTGTGAGCTTACCTAATGCATGTTTATCTTGATTTGCATGTTGTATTTTACTTTAAAAAAATCATTTAAGCATTTAAAATGATCAAAGATTATTAGGAAAATGAGGATTTATCAAAAGAACATTTTCATTGAGAGAAATGTAATAACATTTTCTCATAACATATATCATCATGTCTCTAATCATTATTCCTATGTCATGGAATTGGTTTGGTTAGGGCTCTAATTGAGGAGAACAGAATCCTCACAATTTAGCACATTCCCTAAAAATGTTACTAAACACTTTCTATCTATATTGAGGTTCAAATATTAGAAGATCAACACAACTAAATTCTAAGCATCAATTATTTGCTAGTTGATTCTTATGGTATAGATTTATATTTGCACACTAGTTCGGTTTCTCAGACATGGATATGAACCAAAGCAATACTTTGAGACATTTATTGACCATCTAGGGATCTAAATGAAGATAACACAAGCCTCACAATTTAGTAGATTTTGTAATACTATGTATATTCACTCTTATTATATTAATATATAAATATATAGGCTTACTGCCTTTGCTAAAAAAAAAAATGATGTTTGTAAACATTGTCAATCCATAATAAAGTGTAAATGTTAAAAGATAAAAATCAATTTCAAAAATTATTTTTTTACTAGTTGATTATTGGAATTATAGATTGAAGCTTGTAGACTAGTTTTATTTTGTACACATATTTGAACCAAAGAAAAGAACACTTAATTCACATATTTAAAAGCATTTATAAAATCAAGTCCAAAATCTCTTTTAACACTTCAAATAATCAACATCTACATCTCAAAAACATCACATTTAATTCATTTAATTTAAATATCAATCATCTAATATAAAAATAATATTATTTTAAAATAAAACATAATAAACATTTTTTCATTAAAATAAACAATTAAATATAATTAACATTAATAAATATTATAAATAAGATATAATCTTTAAAAATAATTATTATTAAAGTTATAAGAAAGATAAATCTTTTATATTTCCTAACAAAGAAAATGAACCGATACTTCGTAATATAAAAGGAACACTCACCACAATTCATGTAATGAAATGAATGTGGGATTAAGACTAAATCCCCCAATCCAATGACCGAGCAAATGTGTAAAGTGGAAATGGAAAACGCGAACAACTATGGAAGGAGAACGGGAACGGGAATGGCAAGTGTAAACTGCAACGGTGGAGTACTACAGAAACATAGATTTGAAATGGTGTGGTTAAAGAAATGCTATAGAAACGAGAGAGAGGTTGGGTTAAGAGGGCCCCACATGGTGCCGGACATCTAAGGGAGTGTACCCTTAGAGTGTGTTGGTTAAGCCCGGCCCTCATATAATACCTTGCATTATGGAGCTCAATTCTCTTATATATTACTACTTATCAAATCCTTTGTAAATAATTGTAAACTTATGACTCCATTTAAGCATTTAATTGATTTTCTTGAATCAAAGCAAAAACATAGACACACAATTGAACAAATTCTCAAAAGAATAATGACAGCTTCATTAACATTTCATTCAAAATTCACTCAAATCCACATAAGGAGAAAATATATTAGAATTATACATTTATTCATGCCTATAAGTCATATCTACATACAATTTAAGATAATTTGCATATATTCATCCAAAACTCAAAATGGGCTATCTATTCTATTTAAAATGCAGCAGGGTTTTAACAGCCAATGGCACCCTGAGGATATCACTTCCTCATCGGAGGATAGATATCTTTCTACCCATATATTCAACTCAAAACCTAGCTAGAGCTTTCATTAGTTCTCTACCTACAAATGAGCCTTGAATTCCCTTTTATATGACAAGGGAGCAACAAAATTCAAGCTCAAATGTAATTTCACCACAAATTCTCATTTGAACAAAATCTCCATTGCATTTGAATTTCATATCAAAACTTCCCACACGTTGAATCTGTAAAACATTTATAGTGCATGGACTGGGGTAGCGTAAAAGAATAGGGGAACACAAATTGTCATCAAAATCCCCTTGTCGCTATCCACACAAAAAAACTAGGCAACCAAATTGCCACAAAGGCACCACAACAACTTCTTATTTACCCACCACCCTGCCCTTACCAACACTCAGACCCTGGTATACACGCCCGCTTCTAGTTGTTGCCCAATACGGTAGACTCTCAGCCTCGTCTTCTTTCTTGTCCTTGCCCAATACGGTTCGATTCAGTCCACTTGGGGTTTTAATTTGAACAAAATCTCCATTGCATTTGAATTTCATTTCAAAACTTCCCACATGTTGAATCTGCAAAATATAGTGGTGCACAAACTGGGGAAAGCTAAAAGAAAAGGGAACACAAATTGTCATCAAAATCCCCTTGTCACTATCCACGCAAAAATGCTAGGAAACCAAATTGCCATGAAGGCACCACAACAACTTCTTATTTACCCACCACCATTCCCTTACCAACACTCTAACCCTGGTATACACACCCGCTTCTAGTTGTTTCCCAATACGGTAGACTCTCAGCCTTGTCTTCTTTCTTGTCCTTGCCCAATACGGTTCAAGTCGGTCCACTTGGGGTTTTAACAACCAATGGCATCACAACTATCTCTTCATCATCAAAGAACAGATCGTGATTGAAGAGAGGTAAATACCGACAGTAGTCCGAGTCGGTCTTGGTTACATCATCAGAAGTGTTGCTCGTTAGGTCAATGGGTGAGTGTTGGCATCTAGAGGAGCCATGCTTCCCATACCTTATTTTCCTACCAACACTAGTAATGGAGAACACCACCGACTGCTTGCCTTTGTCATCTACCAGTTGATCAGCAACGTCCTGGAATTGCAACCTTCTACTGCATCTAGTGGGCACAAGCCTAGGCTTGTCAACCAAAGTACCTTCCTGAATAGCAGGACCGAGCTTTTGTGAGCTCAAACGAACAGACCTCCTTCTTGGAAACACTCATTTTCTCTTCTCGGACAAGCACTCAAACTTGATTAGACTCAACCCACAAAGTGCTCTAACTACTACAAGGAATGACACTATTAGTAAGTAAATTCCTCTTCTATTTATTATTGCAAGGTAATGTAACCTTCATCAGTACTTAGTAAAATGCATGTGCAAACATGGCAATTTAGTGATGCATGTCTTGTCACCATTAACCCCTATGGCTACATGAAGTCTCAATCTCACTTGCTCTAAGATTGCCAACAACAACATCTTCACACAGATTGAGATCGATGTGTCTACACAAGCAAGGAATAATTCATTAATGCTTCACCAACCTTCATCTTCCTCTTGTCAGCTAGCAGGGAACATCAGAGATTTACATTAGCTTTTGATCTTTGTTGTCGATCTAAAACCACGGGTTATGAGCTCAATAGTGGAGATTGGGCCCCACATTCCATATAGGACACACATCTGCCTTTTGCTAACCTCGAGCCAAATAACAGGGCGACACCTTAGGTTTGCGAGTTGGCGGGGTACGATCGAGATCTTCTCCCATATCTTCGAATCTAGAAAACCTACACATTGTACAGTTAGTATTTAATGAAAGGCTTTGGCTAAGTCGTCGATGACATAACCACTGGAGTTAATGGCTTAGACTTACGTCACCGGATTAAAATTAAAACCCAACTTTGATTTTAATGCTTTATTTCCTCTGTAGGGTTTTATTTCCTAAGTCTCAGTTGGACCCATTAAATTCTTATCCCAACCCTAACAAGAACAAATGATTAAGCTAAGGATTGTATTTGTTGTTATAACTTTAGTTCTAGAAATTCTTATTTATGCATTTTGTATATGAATCCAATTGAATGCCTTTCCATATCATTATGGAAAATTTTTATTATTGCAACCCTAACTCTAACACTAATTAAACCTTGAACCTAACCTAATTGAACTCATATTATAACCCTAACTCTAACACTAATTGAACTGTAATCGTAACCCTAATTGTATCAAAACCCTAGAGAACTCTAATTGAACCCTAACCCTAAAATAGACAATAGCCCTTACCTTAATTGAACCCTAACTGCAATCCTAGCCCTAATTTAAGACTAACCTTAACCGACCTTAATTAAACCCTTATTGAATTATAGCCTAATTGATCCCCTAACTAGGTGTGAATACTAATTGAACCTTAACCCTAGAGTGAATAGCAACCTTAATTAGAAACTCCAACCATAATCCTATTTGAATTTTTGACCCTAATCATAACCATAATTCAACCCTAACCTTAATTGAACCCTAACCCTAAACATGAGTTCAATTAAGTTTAAGGTTCAAATAGGGTTAGACTTTAATTAAAATTAGGTATAGGATTCGATTAGGATTAGGGTTGGGTTTGGGGTAAATATTAAGGTTTTATGACATTGAAGCTTGGGGTTAGTGTTAGGGTTCAATTGGGGCAAGGGTTAGTATTAGGGTTAGGGTTATGGTTCAATTAGGGTCTCATTAATGTTAGTTTTAGAATCATAGTTATGTTTAGGGTTGGATATAAAATTAGAGTTAGGTTTGAAGTTAATTAGTGTTAGTTTTAGGGTTGGGGTTATGGTTAGACTTATAATTAATGTTCTAGTATTGGAATTAGATTCTATCACTTTAATAAAAATAATCTTCTATAAATTCAATCAATTTTTTTTTGAAATTATATAATTTAAAATATTTTCAAATTTACCTATGTTGATATATGACAGATATAGCAAATCTAAGCTCTATACAATTTATAGTTAACTTGACATTGTGTCTAAAAAGGTTTAAGTTATGAATGTTATAATATAACAAGAGTTGCAGAGCAGTGAAGTTCCTGCCATAAAGTTTTAGACTAGTTGTGTTTGCATTTGTTGTGTATTGCAAAAGGCCTGGATCAAACATCAGAAATCTCAATTGAACCCATAAGCTCATTTTGTTGATTGTAGAGTAGTGGACAAAAGCATTGCAATATTCA
>VDFB02226977.1:0-14535 GCA_007258455.2 Sequoia sempervirens | reverse complement strand
GACATCAATGAAACATTAATGATAAATAATTCACCATACTCATTCATACTTGCAACAAACTCAACAAGTATGGTCATTTCAAACCTAGAATTTTTCAATTTGTGAGTTAATCAAACACATTGCTTGGATCTCAAAATTTGAAAAAAATATTAAAAAAAAATCTAAATTTCAAACCCTATGGAAAGAGAAAATATCCTTGAAGAGTCCAATTGTTACTGCTTATCCCTAGGGATTTTATCCTTAGAGGCTTCTAAATATTTGGTCCCATATCTCAACTTTCTCTCTCTAAAGTCAACCTAGGGAAACTATGGCCTTAACTCCTTGATTTTCACATAATGGACCTTGTCTAGAATTAAAAGGAGCTAAGACAAACATTTAGTTTGAAATTTAAACAAGATGAGTTGATGTGGTAAAAAGAATCCATTTAATCAAGATGAAATCAATTAAACCCCACACATGTGTTGTTTTATCTTTTGTCTTATGGTCTTTTAAGCAAACATTGATCTTTTTGGTTTGAAGTACTCTTAGGGAAAAGCATGATCTTCACTACCTTGGTCTTGTAAACAAAGTCTCTCTTAGGTTCATTTAGGATCAAATCAATCATCTCATCCAACTCAAACATCTATCAAATCCATCCCACCAAACAACTTTGGAAATATCATTATCTAGACTTGGGTACATCGTTAAACCAAATCAAAATCACCTTGTTTAGCTAGGATTTTGAGAATGCATCCTCTCTCATACCTCGAGTTAAATTAGCACCCCTTTGAACAATTTTTTCCTAAGATCACATGTCCATCTAAGGATTCACATCATTATCCAATCAAAACAATCAAAATCAAAACCTAAGTCTAACATTGACCAAAGTTCTTAAAATTTCAAACACCCATATTAGTCACCCTTTCATCTTTCATATCATCATTGATCCTAAATCCCTTAGAGGTAAATAAGGTCAAAATACAAGAAAAACATGGAATATAAACTTAATTCATACATCATGAGTAATCTAAATCAACTAATCTATCAAAGCCTTATAATGCCAATGGATTATCAAAACTCACATTTATACAATCCATACTTGGGATAATTATATCCTACAAACCTCAATGATACAACAAATGTGAGTATGCCCAATCTAAGTTTTGGAACACCTTTCCCTATGGTAGAGTTAAATCAAAGTCAAAACCTACAAATCTATCATCCAAACAATTAATGCATGAGTCTTCAACAAAACAACATTATCCCATCAAGTCAATACATTCCAAATGTGAATATATACCAAGTACAAACTTACCAAACATGAACATATCAAATCCACACTTGGTAAACTATGGGACAAATACATTTGCAAATCAAACCAATGTGGTTCAAAATCCAAGCAATATATTAACAACTCAATGTAAATTGATTCAAATCATAGTAAACTCATGCAAAATCAAAGTTACCTAAATCAAAGCAATGTGTTTCCAAACCACAACAATGTTCAATGCCAACCTATAATGACAAATCTAAAAATCATACCAAATTAGAACATTATCCAAAATCAATTTGTGTAGGATCCCATACAAATACCACAAGTGTATGTTCCAAATATGCTTGACCAACAACCAAATCAACTATATCAAGGGTGTCAAGATCAAAATCAAGATTTTTTTTTTGTGGAATAAAATTGCTATACTTATAATTTTTTTTTATTCATATCACCAAGAGACATATCCACCCCAAAATCTACACACCCCCCATTGGTTAAGCCATATCATCAAAACATTGAGTTGTCTCCACAACCTCATCAAGAATAATATCCCCAATGTTAAGAAGTTGGATATCAAGATCAACAACATCAACAATGACCCCAATCACCACATCTCCAAAACCAATCACCATAAGGTCAATTTGAACAAGTACAAATCTCACAAGGTAACAAACATGAATACACTCCTTTGGGGGATCCAATTGAATCTGCATTACACAAGCTAGTTAATGCAAAAATCATTACTCTTCCAAAAGTAAGTGCTTTCAAATCTATCATAAACTTCCCTTGGAATAAGGGTAGACCTTATTGTCAGTATCATAGATAAACATCTTCATAAAACATCAAATTGTATTTAACTCAAAAATCTCATGCAATGCCTTCTTGATCAAGGAATAATGATTGTTGAGGACAATGATCAAGTTTCAACCACTAATGATAGCAATGGAAATCTCTCCACCACAATTTTGAAAAAAATGATCAAGATCCATCCATCAATAAGCATCTTGAAGATGTTTCTATTGCATCTAATGATCAAATCAACATACAACAAGAGTCACTTTTTAGTCTTGATCAAAACCCCTTAATAGTATCCTACAATGATCTATTTGAAGGAGTGTTAACATTATTTGATCCTATTGATATAATCCAAGATCCATCTACCAATGATCATGTTGACAATGCCTCCACATCATCCAATGAGTTAGATGACATATCTCAAGAATTTATTCCAAATTAGGATCACCATCTTTCACCAAAGTCTAGCAATGGTCCTTTCCAAGACATATTGATATCCTTTGATCTCATGGTTATAGATACTGAAGGAATCTTCAACTCAACAATTGATCCAAATCCACTCAAAGTTCAAAAGGGTATTGAGTCACTTCCCATTTCTAATATAAGCAACCCATCCTTTGAAATTGACCCATGTCAAGAACTTGATCCAAAGCACATCGAAAGAAATTCTAAAATTAATCAAGATCAAGAATTTGTATTTCCAAGATGCTAAAATTTTATCTAATGGGCATTATCCAATCTATACAAGATGTCACAAATAATGATCATATCCATATAACACATACTTCTCCACCTACCCATGAGATGATTTCTTTGGATGGACACATAGATGATCTTCATTCAAAAAAAGATTCCTCTACTCTTGACATTATTACACAAGACCAGGTGGTTATTGATTCTTACATTCAGCTCATGTTATCAACATAAGGATCATATTTATCCCAAATCTAGATTAGAACATAATATATGAAGATATCCAACATTATCCACTCAAGGAAACAGGTTAGACCAAACATGATATTTTGAAGTCAGCAGAGTAGCAAATTGAATTAACATCATCTGCAATGGTCATTTTTCATTGGATTCTTGCTAAATAGGAAATCTTGAAACAAGAAGAATCAAAGAACAAAGGTGCTACTACCATCATACTAGAGGCAACTATGTCTCAAACAAACTTCAACATAGGGAGCATGAAGAATCCTTATGATGAAACCAATTCCAATACTCCAACTAGCCACGCCATGAATCTTCATCCAATCATCACCCCATCCATGAATTGGGACAAACATCAAAAGAAAGATTTGAATCAAATCTGAACAAAGAACATCATCAAAGAAAAAGAAGTCACAAAGCATGATGGACAAATCAAATACAAGTGGATACCAAAGAATACAAAGAAAAATTATCCCTATCAAACTCCATTAGTCAAAAGGAAACCCATAAAAATAAAAAGGGAAACGTGATCCATCAAAGACATCCACAAAAGCAAAAGAAAGCATCTCCAGCAATGTACAAAGTATATCAAGCAGTTGGTCCTAATTCCATACACACTTCCGTATCCACCCATTATTACTCATATTCCCAAGTTTTGAGAGTCAAAGGTTCCAAAATATCAACCAATCCATCTTTACTCCTAAACATACCCACCATCCTCATCTATGCATGATATCCACTCACATTGACTATGTATTGGCAACCATTGTTCATCATAAGGATTCATATGAATTCCCATTGGCGACAAAAGACAAAGATAAGGTTAACTTCAGATTGAAAGCATATCGGGGAATCTCAAAAAGTTATATCAAGTGCACATCTTGAAAAGTAGCTTCTTCAAGTATGGATATTGATGGCACATTATGATAAAAGTATCTACATCGACACCAATTAGTGGTTCAAATACTTTGAACTTAAAAATACTTCACAAAAAAAAAGAAAAATCATGAAAATAGTAAAGAAAAAAAAATCATCCTTCTAGTGAAAACCACTATGGTGGTGTTAATGTACCATGATAAAAATCAAGTAAATAGGTGTTCATTGGTGGTGAATCGAGTATCTACGGTGCTAGTTTAGGTAAAAGCATCTTATCTCATCCATAATAAACTCCAACATTCCATCCATATTATCCATAATAAATCCATTCATCCATGAACCATTTATCCAAACCATTTTCATCCATCTACATCTATCTTCCCAATTATCTTTATCTTGAAAAAAGTTTGGTGTACACTTTACACTTGCTTATGGTAAACATCTTGACGTGGGTCATTGTCATTGTTCCTATCCTATCCAACATTATCTGAGCCATGAAGCATTATTTGAATAAGCATGCTCTGTTCGAACACCTTATCTTATCACAAGATAATCCTTGGCATCCTTTGCGTGCTTACCATATCCCTCCGTCTATATCCATCCATCCAAGCATCCACCCATGGCATTCCATACATTGCTAGACACTGGGGGAAAATATTTACATCTTGCTTTGGGAATAACTCTTGATCCATCTCTTTCAACTTATGTGGTGATCTGAACATTGGCAAATGTGAAATCAAATTGATCAAAGTAGTTGTGAGCAAAAATCCAAATCACAAACCCATGGCATATTTTGACAAGAATATATTCCTTATCAAGCTTTATCTTTCATCGAACATCAATCCAAACAATCAATATTAGTCATTCAAATGATTTTTTTCCAAACTAAGCTTCATAATCTTGACAATCAAATCCAATCAATCCATCATCATTTTGAGATATCCTTCCCAGCTCTCGTATTTAACACTATCCTTTTTGCATTGTTGTGTGTATCCTCACCGCACGTTATCATCATCAATCCATCAATTAGATCAATCAACCTTAGCTTGGTTTTCAAAAAAATCCCAAAATAGATCACTAATATCATCACACATCCATATCCAAATCGTCAAAATCACACAAAAATTCAAAAACTATTCAAAACATATCAAAATCCCAAAACAAGTCAAAAAGTCAAAATAATGTCAAAAACATGGTATCCGAACTATGTTGTCTCTAAGTTTAAATGTAGGAAATGCCATCATTGATGAGCCCTTGAGACATAAAAACACAAAAACATTTAAATAACCCAAAAATCCAAAAAACAACCTCATAATATTTCAAAAACATAAAAAACATCCAAATATTTGAAAAAATCCATCTGTCCCATTTCACTTTAATGTACAATATTCTCAATTTGTAATAAATTTATTGTCACACTCACCCTTTCGTACACAAGCAGTAGCAAGTACAACACTCAACAAAAGAAAAATTTTAAATGCAAAATTAAACTCTTGATTTTTTTAGCAAACTTGTCAATCGACCTTATATCAACGACCTTTCAAACAACCTATCAACTTGCCACCATCCACTAAGATGTCCTAGGATCCTTCCTACAATGGGCATTATCTATTGAAAAAACACTTTGGATTCTTATACACAAAACAAATCCCTTTGGCTAGAGGTATGAAGAATATTGGCTTGTTTGTTTTCTTGATCTTTTCTTATTATTTATCTTATTGCGCCCATTCTGATGACCTCCCGATGATGTCTATCAAAATGATTTAGGGAGAAAAGAATGGGACATTGATCATCAGCTTTTTATTTTTTTGCTTGTTGGACGTTCTTGTAATATAACCTTGGAGATACTTGCTTTGTTAGGTATGTAGGGAGGATATTTTGAACAACTTGTTGACTATTACATGGGAAGGTTTTTCCTTTCTATGTTTTGGTCTGAGATGTTCAAATTTTTTGAAGTACATCCTAATAAGGTTTTGTATGCCGGGTGTGAAAAAGATACTCCTATCTATTTGTCGAGTCAAAGTTCATCACACTAGATACCACACCATCCTGGTTGTTTATACCTTGATGCATTGTATCTATGTGTGTTATTAAACACAAGGAAAGTTATGCTCTTTACATCCCCAATCCCTAGATAAGCAATACATCATCATCATTCATCATCATATATAATAAAGTCTCGACGACTCATGGACTCGTTGGACTTCTGCATCTTCTCAAAATCAAGGATTGATCTATCATATTAGATTATTATTCTTCTATCTTTACTAACATTTCTATCCAAGTATCAAATATGTATGATATATCAAAATATACATGAGGCTACCCATGACCAATGATTGTCTATACATCATAAAAATTTGTCTACATCAAATATTTGAGCTTTCTTGTCCTCTCTGAGTTGAATTGATCCTGAATCTTTATCGCGAGCTTGACCCAAAAGAAAAATTTTCCTTGATCTCTTGAGGGGGCAATGTACCAACATAATTCTTTCTGCTAGGGCAATAGTGGGGCATCTGAAAAAATCATTTTTTTTTAATTTCGATCTTGTTAGCGTCATTCTTTGAACCAATGCAACTGGTACATTTCTTCAAAGGGGAAAAATGTAGACACTCAAATTATCAAATTGTTCTATTAATCAAATAAAGAAATTTATTGGATTAATTCCCTAATGTTCATCAGGTTTAATTAAATAAATCAATTTATTTTATCAAAAACCTAAAGTCCTCTCATATGATTTAATAAATCAAATTGTTTAAATCAAATGTCACAATCCCCTAATCCCTTCAAACTTGATTAATTCTAAATTAATCAAATCCTAATCATCATTACCCATCCTCTAGTTTTTGACTCAACCTTGGTCAAACTCAACCCCTTATTAACTAACCAACTTGCAGGTGAAAATAATTCTTTTAATTAACTAATTCACCTATTTTCCCTCACAAAAGTGTATGCTTTGAGAATATTCCTACAATAACTCCACTTATTTGACTTTCTTACCCAAATATTAATGCATCTCAACCACATGCACTAATCTCTCTTACATCCTCACCCACATCCTCTTACGTCTCCAACCATATGCATTTATTCTTATTAGATCCTCTTTACTCACACATTTCCCAGAATGTGCTCCAACTTCATCCATCAGCCTTGTGACAAGTGTCACATTATCATTGGCTCTTCTTTAGTCCCACATTCCTCCAATCTCTTCATTCTTCAACCCTTGAACCCTATTTATAGAGGGCTTCTCTATGAAGAAATCATCCATAATCATCCACAATCATATGCAATTTCACTATACACACATTCATCTTCATCATTTTGGAAGCTTATCAAGGGGGTGGGAAAGGGTATCCTTTCCACATCAAAGGAGCACTAGGTTTTGACATGCTTCATATGCTTTCATTTAGTTGTTTTGGTTATTTTTATCTTGTTTGCATAGGTAGCATGATCAAGTATTTCATAGGAGTACTCTATTTTACTTGTGTAAATTGACTAATGCTAACATTTGTCTTTTTTTTAGCAAGATTGCAGGTTAAGTGCTCACACTATGAATTTATCATAAACATTAAATCTCTAGCAACCAATATCTCCACACATGGTGGATTTGTTTGAAACTATGAAACTATTGATTTGTGTGTCGCTGTTGACCTTTGAAGGCCTAATACAAGAATTTCATCTTGCAAAGCCTATAAGATGAGTTCCATAAATGTTCTCCCTATATAGGCTCAAATGGGAAGAGAAGTTGGTCAAGTTTTTTAGCACATGCATGATTACCTACTACATTTACTCTACCTGATAAGAACTTCTCAATTATATTAACTATAATTAAAATTTTAAAAAATAGCATGCCTGCAAAAAGGTAATATTTTCAACTACTCTATATAACATGGAGAAATTAGGTGCTAAAAATATAAAAATCTAATCCCCTCTACTATGTATATCAATTCATCAAGGAATCACAAATAGGACAAAAGTTGTGCAATGTGGTTGAATTAAATATAAAAAAGCCAATCTATGAATGATTTGTATCGACATTACATTCCAACATTTTTGGGTTTTCTTTTTCTTAATCCTCTTTA
This sequence comes from Sequoia sempervirens, assembly GCA_007258455.2. Taxonomy (NCBI): domain Eukaryota; kingdom Viridiplantae; phylum Streptophyta; class Pinopsida; order Cupressales; family Cupressaceae; genus Sequoia; species Sequoia sempervirens. The sequence goes on along the minus strand of VDFB02226977.1, from coordinate 6,597 downwards.
TAAGATATGAAGTAAAATGCTACAAATTATCATATAAATAGTTAGAGTAGGAGTTTTGTTGAAGTAAAAACCAATTTTTAACATTCTTTAAGTTACCGCCTCACAAATACACAATTTGAGTCTATTATAAGTAGAATGCTTTTTTCATCATATTACATGGCTAGAAAGGTCAAAACACAATTTAGGAGAAATGATTGACCTCTTCAAAAATAAATCCTACTATGTGAAACAAAGGAGACACTATTACTAGAAATACTTGCTACTTGCATCCATCTGAATATTGTTGCATCTAATGTTCAAATCCATTACCAAAGACAACCAACCCAAAATTGAACAGATTTGTTAAAAGGGTTGGTAGTCCTTTGACATTGTAGTAGAAATGGAGATATATGAAAATTGGAAAAGACTCAAGTATACATTATGAAACCAAGTCATGACAAATGGTACAAAATAAAAAGACCTTTGAGAAAGCAGCTGAAACTGGATAGCTTCTAAGCAGACAATCTTAATTTAAGCTCTTACATAATCTAAAATAGCACTGTCTCGATTCGTAGGTTTCAATATCTCTACGATAACTTGAACCCCTATGCCACATTATTCATGTACACTCAATGTACGAACAAATTGTGTCACATCCTCTACGTTGTGCTTCTTCAAACAAATAATCATTAGGAATAAAATCACCTTATGCAGATTGATTAATTTGTATATATTTTATTATGAATAAGGCCCATGATTTCCTTTCCATCTCTATCTCTTGTTCCACATTGTCCCACTTAATTTGTTTATTTGTAATTTGTTCTTATCACTCATTTTCATGCTTAAAATTCACAAAACTCTTACCCTCTGGATGTCTGTGTTACAAGATTTATTTTGTTCGTGAGATTTGGGAGCACAATGTCCCTTCTTAATGCAATCCAACAACTGATTAGTTAAACTTCTTAAATGCTTGCATTACTTTTCCTTCCAGTTCATACACCTTTCCACTAAAATTTGTAGCAGATAATCTTTGTTCAATGATAAGGAAAAAAATTGTTGTTGAAAAAACTTTCGTGAGATAATATTTCAAGTAGTTGTGAATCTTCAACAAACATTTTCAATGTGGTTTCAAATATTCTATATTATTGCACTATGAAAAATCTCTTGCAGTTACTGGTTATTAATCTCCTATCTAATATAGACTATTTGACTCTAGAAAATTAATTCACAATAAGTATTGAAAAATAACACAACTACAACTTCACTAATAAACTCACAGGAATAGAGAAGAAAACATGCACAATAATAAACACAATATTTTTGGACAAATTGTCTGTGGAAAAGCCTAGAAGGGAAAACCACTACTGCAAATGAGGAACTTATATTAAACTTCCACAAATTAAGAGATACATAAAAATGCTTGCCTCTTATTGGTAGAGCTCTGGGAATCTCCCAATTTCTCCTACCTAGATCCTACAATTGCTATCACTGTGTCCTTACTATCACTGCAAGACTTATTTGCTAACACTGCAAATGCTTCTCAAACTTGTTTTCTCCAAATGCCCAAATACCTACTTTTATACTACTCTCATTGGAAAACCAATGGTCAAGACTTATTCTCAATCAACGCCTGAGATAAATAACACCTTAACAAACCTTAACTAATTAGTTTTATAGGTGTCCCTAAGAGATTCATCTAAATAAATAAATAATTTTCATCTCAACAAATTGACGAGAGAAACAATTATTTACTTATATCTAGCAAATGGACAAATAGTTGTCTAAGCTAACAAACTAACACTCCTTAGTGAGGAAGTTGTTATGCATGACACCGAACTTATCTCTGAAGAACATGATTTTTTCCTTCCCCAATGCTTTAGTCTGAATGTTTGCTACCTGCTGCTTTGTAGGTATATACTGTAGCTAGACAATACCCCGCTGTACACAATCCCTGGTGAAGTGATACCTAATGTCTATATGCTTAGACCTATCATGAAACATTGGATTCTCATACAACCTAATACAACTTTGATTGTTATAGTGTATCACCGTAGTATCAACCCTCTAACCTAACAAGGCTACTAGCAACTTCTGAAGCCATAACGGCTCACACGTCACCATGCTAGCTGCTATATATTCTGCCTCTACAAAACTCAGAGCCACGAACTTCTACTTCTTGCTATACCAAGAGACAACTCCTGATCCCAAGCTAAAGCAACACCCTGAAGTGCCTTTCATGTCCACTAGACTTCCTGCCCAATCTGTGTCAGTATAGCCTATCAACCTAATACCATCACCATGAGCATATTTGATCCCATACTCAATTTTACCATGCAAATACTGTAACACATGCTTTTTCATTGTCTAATGCACTCTCTTTAGCTCCACCATGAACTGACTAAGAGAGTTTACTACAAAGGATATATCTGGCCTGGTGTTGACCAAATACATGAGAGACCCAATCAACTGCCTATATAAGGTGGAGTCTACATCCTTCTCCCTAGATGTGTCTACCTTCTTCCAATTCGTTATCATAGGAGTAGACATGGCTCTTCAATCCTCCATCTCGAACCTTCTCAAGATTTTGATGCAGTATTTCCCTTGTCCAAGGAAATTTTCTCCATCTGTCTTCCATACCTCCATGCCTAGAAAGTAGTGCATAAGCCCAAAATCCTTCATCTCGAACTCTACAGCAAGGTCCCTCTTTCACTCCTCTATGAGCCCCAATGAACCTATTAAAAACAAGTCATCCACATATAGAAAAATAATGAGAACCTCACCTCCAACCACCAAGTAGTAGAGGTTAACATTTGCTTCACTCTTCATGAAGCCCATTCCCTACAAGTATCTATCAATGCGCTCATACCATGCTCTAGAAGCCTACTTGAGTTAGTACAAAGCTCTCTTCAATCTACACACATGGGTTTTATTATTGTGTGCCACAAAGCCCTCTGATTGTTCTATGTATACCTCCTCTTTCAATTCACCATTAAGAAACACCATCTTGACATCCATTTGGTTGATCTGCCATCCCATCTATGCTGCAAGAGAGATTACAGCTCATATAGAAGTATACCTAGCCATTGGAGCAAATGTCTCCTCATAGTCAATTCCCTCCTTCTGAGAGAACCCCTTGGCCACGAACCTTTCCTTGTATTTCTTGATGCTACCATTCTCAAGCATCTATGCTTGATCGTGATAGATCTAGCGCGATTCAAATCCATCGCCTCTATCTCTGCTGGCTCTAGGCACAACCTCCCTACGTAACATTTTGCACTATTGAGGTATATCTTCAACCATCGCGAGATCTTGCCACATTCTTGCTGTTGCAGCGCCTCCTAATAGCTAGAAGGCTCACTATCTACCAACTGACTAACTAATGCCATATAGTCATCATACCTGGCTGGTTGTCTCCGCTGTCTACTACTCATCCTAGGAGCTCCCACAAACTCCTGAGTATCACTTTGTGACTGTTGGTTCTTGCTACCAACTGTAGAGGATGAAGTATCAACCTCCATATCACCCTAATGCATCTCTTGGATCTGCTGCATCTACTACTCCATACTCTGCGAACTCTCAACACCTGAGCTTGTGCTTGTACTAGTAATCAGGATTTCTTGATCTTCGCTTGTCCTTGATTTGCTGAAAATCCTTGAGCTTCCGCTACCGGGTTACTTCACTCGGACGTCAAAAATCTTTAGACCTTCTCAATTCCTTGTCTCCTCCATGAACTGACATCATGCTCCGACTATGATCCTTTTGTCCTAGGATAAAATATCTCGACATGCCTTCGAGGTTTCACTGCATCTTCCAACAAATACCCTTCTCTCAAGTAGCTCCGATCTAATCTGAAACGCGGTCACACCTAGAATGTGACAATACGCCAAACTCCCTAAATATCTTTGAAGTGGCCGAGCATCTAGCTTCTTCCCTAAGAACGCCTCCTTTGGTGTCATCTTGCCCAATACCTTATGTGGAACCCTATTCTGTATGTACACTGCTGTACTACAAGCCTATGCCCATAAGTAACATGGCATATCCTGGTCATGCAGCATAGCCCTTGCTACCTCTGATATAGACAGATTCTTCCTCTCAGCAACCCCATTTTGTTGCGGGTTGTAAGGAACAATGCATTCTCTCTTGATTCCTTCCTTGGTGCAGAACTACTGGAAATATTTCCCTTTGTACTTGCCTCCATTGTCTGACCGAAAAACCTTTATCTTCCTGCCTATCGAATTCTCCACAAGAGCTTTGAAATCTTGGAATCGACTGAAAACCTCATCCTTGGTCTTCAAGAACTATATCTACGTCTTCCTGGAGAAATCATCAATAAAAGTAACAAAGTACTCATACCTTTTGAGAGACTTCGTCAACATTGGTCCACATATGTCTGAATGTACTAGATCAAGAACACCCTCAGATCTGGTGTCACTCCTTGGAAAAGTTGCTTTCGCAAACTTCCCCAACATACATCCCTTACATACATCATCATGCTTTGTGCTCACCTCTAGAACACCTATCACTATCTCACGAAGCAATTTAAGTGCTCCATGATGTATATGGCCCATTATCCTATGCCATAGCTCTCCTTAATCTCTAGAATTATTGCTGCTCATCAGTGTCTTATGAGTATCAAATTGCAACCTGTAAAGTCGGTCGCTCCTAACTCCAATAGTTGTGGGTGATTTCCAATCCTTGTGCTTGATTAACACATTTTCCCCTCTAAAGAGTACATTGTAACCTTTATCCTGAAGGACAGATACAGAAATCAAATTCATACCCAAGCCTGGCACATGCAACACATCATGAATGGGAATCCGCTTGCCATTCTCCCTCTAAAATAAAATAGTCCCTTTCCCAATTGGATTGAGTTTGGACATGTTCCCCATAGAAATCTGTATTCTGATGTCCTCCTTATAGCTGAGAAGTACTCTCTAACTCCTGTCATATGAAATGATGCCCCACTGTCTATATACTAGACACCCTGTGAGGTTGAGCTAGCAATACAAGCTATGAGAGTGAACTCGTCCTCCATTCTACTAGAGAGCTCGTCTGCACTTGCTGAAGTTGTTGTCTGCTTCTTACCCTTCCTTTTGTTCTTCTTCCTTTGTGGGAAATCGCTGACATAGTGGCCAAACTCGTGATAGCCATAGCACTTGACTTTAAACAAGTCCTTCTTCTCACCTTGTGGATTTGATCCTTTGGTAGACCCCTTCTTCGCTTTCCCTTTTCTTGCAAGGGCAATGTTTTCTTGTTTTGCCTCACTTTTCTGACTCTTGCTACTGGTTCCACTGACAAGACTAAGTCTAAGCTCCTCCTGAGTGAAGTCACTCCAGAGTCAATCCCAACTCAGTAAGGTGTCTCATCCATTAATAACTTGAACAAAGACATCCCACTACTTAGTAAACCCATTTAGGGCTATCCGCACTAGCTCATCATCATTTGGTTTATCTCCAACAGCTGCTAACTCATCCTTGACAAGTCTAAGTCTAGTGAGATAACTTGTCACGTCTTCTCCCTTGTTCATCCGAGTATTCCTCAACTTTTCTCTGAGAATCAGCTTCCGATTAGTGGTAGCATTCTGGTACAGATTCAGAATGGCGTCCCACATCTTCTTCGTTGTATCTAACTCTGCGACATATGGAAGAATATGGTCCTTGACACCATCAAGGATCATCCTCCTTGCTTTGGCATCTTCCTTCTTATGTGCTAAGAGTTGTGTTGGATCTGTAGGAACAGGTACAACACTAGTCACATATTCCTTGATCCCATTCTCTTCCAGCAATAAGGAAATTCTAGCTTTCCAGACATCAAAATTTGAGGCTCCATCCAATCTGTCCTAATCTCTCAAACCAGCTAAGGCCATCTCAAAGGATAAAAGAAATAATAGTTCGAAAGAGCTCAAACTAGGTTTTATAAACCTTCAATTTTCCTTTGCCTAGGGTAAACCTTTTCTACCCTCAACTTAGCTCTGATACCATGTGAAAATTCTATTGCAGTTACTGATTATTAATCTCCTATCTAATATAGACTATTTGACTCTAGAAAATTAATTCACAGCAAATATTGAAAAATAACACAACTGCAACTTCACCAATAAACTCACAGGAATAGAGAAGAAAACATGCACAATAATAAACACAATATTTTTGGACAAATTGTCCGTGGAGAAACCCCTAAGGGAAAACCACTACTACAGATGAAGAACTTATATTAAACTTCAACAAATTAAGAGATACATAAAAATGCTTGCCTCTTACTGGCAGAGTTTCGATAATCTCCCAATTTCTCCTACCGAGATCCTACAACTACTATCCCCAACACTATCACTGTGCCCTTGCTATCACCGCATGACTTATTTGCTAACACTGCAAATGCTTCTCAAACTTGTTTTCTCCAAATGCCCAATGACCTCCTTTTATACTACTCTCATTGGAAAACCAACGACTGAGATTTATTCTCAATCAACGACTGAGATTAATAACACCTTAACAAACCTTAACTAATTAGTTTTATAGGTGTCCCTAAAAGAGTCATCTAAATAAATAAATAATTGTCTTCATCTCAACAAATTGACGAGAGAAACAATTATTTACTTATATCTAGCAAATGGACAAA
>VDFB02226976.1:0-18405 GCA_007258455.2 Sequoia sempervirens | reverse complement strand
AAAAATTTAAATCTATTAAAAGCTTCAGATTTATGTTTGAGAAAGGTTACCCAAACCATTCTTGTGTAGTCATCTACAAATAACATGAAGTATTTTTCACCATTTATTGACCTAGTCCTAGTAGGACCACAAAGATAAGTGTGTACAAGCTGCAATGGCTTAGTAGAAGAATGTTCTTTAGATTTAAAGCTCACCTTAGTTTGTTTTCCCTTAAGACATTCTTTACACACTATATTTTCTGGTTTACTCAATATAGGCAAGCCTCTCACATTCTGATTTTTACTTATTCTAACCAGATTGTCAAATTTTATATGCCCTAAACATTTATGCCATAACCAGTTTTCTTCCACTTGACCCATAAGACACATACCTTCATTGCTTTCATGATTAGAAGAGTCAAGAAGATTGTAAATGTTTCCAGAAGTTCTCAAACCTGTTGCAACTGTTTTACTAGATTTTTTTGTTTTTTATTTCACAACCTTGTGCACCAAATGTAACATGATATCCATTATCACAAATTTGACTTACACTTAGGAGATTATGTATGAATCCTTCTACATAGTATACATCATAGATTGGTGTGTCATCATTTAGAAGTAGAGAACCTTTACCTTTTATCTAAATACCTAAGTTGTCACCAAACTTGACAAATCTTCCTTCATAATCTTCAAGTTTCAAGAACCTGTCTTTATCACCAGTCATGTGGTTTGAACAACCACTGTCCAACACCCAAAATTCCTTCTTCTTGGAGAGAAAGGCAGTTTGCACTAGCATAGATTGCTCTACACTTGGAACAAACTTGGGTCTCCAAAAATTTTGTGTGTTAGGTCTATTTTGTTTGCATTGTTTGGATGTATGACCAATAGTATTGCATTTGAAACATCTGACTGTATTTGGAAAACCAAAGAATTGTTTGTAAACAAATCTAGGTGTTCTAGACAATATGAATTTGCAACTGTTCACTTTATGCCCAAATTTATTGCAGTAGAAACAATAACCATGAAAGAATGCATTGAATCTAATATTGTTTCTTTTATGCTCAAAAGATTGCTTCTTATCAACTGTTTTGAAGTTCTGATTTGAACATTCACCAGTACTGAAACCAATACCAGTCATGTCCTTATGTTGTTTCTGCTTTCCAATCAATTCATTTAAATGCATAGTGTTTTCATAACCTTCTACTTGTTTCTTAAGTGTGATTACTTCCATTTCAAGCCTCTGGATTTCCTTATCTTTATCTGCAAGAACTAATTTAAGATTGTCTATAGTTCTCCTAGAATCATCAAGTTCAGTTTGTAAAGGTGTAATTATCTTATTTGGACTTTTCTCTTGTGAAGCAACTTGTTTCTTTAATTTTTTGATTTATTGTAGAGCACAAAGTAACTCACCTTCAAGACTCACTTCTAATTCAGAATGATCTTCTGTTTGACTTTTTGACTGATTGTTTGAATTCTTTTGTGTAGAAATTTCAGCCATGAATAAAGTTTCATCTTCTTCATTTAAGGACTCATCTGTCTCAACATCTGAGTCTTCTTTGCTAAAGAGACTCTTTTTCTTTTTGAGACTATTGTTAAATTTCTTTTTAGGATTCCAAGACTTTTTCTTAAATTGTTTTTCTATTTTCTCATCATCATTGGTTTGATCTGGATAAGGAAATTTAGCTGCAAAATGACCAAATTTTCCACAATTGAAACATTTGAAAGGCATTTTTCCTTTATATTTCTTTTTCAACTTTCTTACCAAAAGAGCTTCTAGGGTATCAGATAGTTCTGATTCACTATCTAAGTCTTCTTTCTTTTTTGCTTTAAAAGCAGTCTCCTTAGAGGTTGAAGCAAAGCTTCCTATCCTCATTTCATATGTTGTTAATATGCCTTGCAAATTTTCCACAGTAAGAGTCAAAATGCTTCTTTTCTTCAAGAGTAGAAACTTTAGACTCAAATTTAGGATGCAAAGTTCTTATTACTTTTTGAACAACATCAAACTCTGCAATTGTTTCACCTAGACCTCTTCTTGCATTTACAACTTCATCTATCCTTAAGAAATAATCAACAATCTTTTCATCATCCTTCATTCTCATTTCTTGAAATTGACTCTTAAGAGTAAGAATTTTAGATTGCTTAACTTTTTCATTTCCTTGATAAATGTTTTCAAGATTTTTCCCATATTTCATATGCAGATTTACAATGCATGACTTTGACAAACACATCTTTTGTCAAACCACACAATAGAGCATGTTTAGCTCTTTCATTCATTTCATATTTTATTTTCTCATCATGATCTATAAGAATGACATTAGGTACAACATATTTACTACACAGTAAGTTCCAGACATCAAGGTCTAGAGAAATCAGATATGTTTCCATTCTGATTTTCCAAAACACATAATTAGTGTCATCAAACAAAGGTGCTCTTGTAATGGATGATCCTTTAGGTGCATGTGCCATAATGACAAACTTCCAAGACCAGAATCAATCCTAGGTATGAAACCTAATGCAGGACCCTATGCTCTGATACCACTTGTTGGAATTGGATTCACTCTGAGAGGGGGGGTGAATCAGGGTGATATAATTTTTAACTTTTGACTTTGAAAGCGCAATGAAACTTTTTACTAATTTAAACCCAATGTGGCAGCCTTGTTTATGCAAGTGAACATTAACACTTTAAATTAGATTGACATGAACCTTGATTAACATTTACAACTCGTATTAAAAGCATCATATGATATTGTTCAATTAGTGTGTGAACAATTTTGTATGTGCTTTTGAAACAAAACTACAACTTTACTCAATGCAAATTTAATTTGCTTAACAAAAGGCTTTTAAAAATAGATTTGAATAATTTTAATTTTGCATGACAAACTTTTGAAATATGAACCTTTCGAACACACTAAGAGTATTAGAGCATTGACTGAATGAGCACATTAACATAAAACATAATGAGAGACAAATAACATCACATAACACAAAGATTTCTTGAGTGGAAAAACCCTCTTGGGGTATAAAAAACACTCGCTAAAATTTCCCTTTTATTAATCAAAGAGCACCAACTCTATAAAAATGTGGAGCACCAACTCCCACAATCTTTCTAAAGCACCAACTTCATCAAACATTCAAGATATTGCAACCCATCATAACCTTATAACTACAATAATTCTCTACAGTTATAAAATTACAATAGGATACAAAATGATTTTGCAATAATGTCCAATTCAAAATAATTTTTGTAATACAATCAGAGATGAAAACAATATGAGCCCACTTTTCCTCTTTACAAAATGATTTCACAATAAACAATACTCTATCCAGACTATTTCCTCTCTTCACACTTTCTTTAAGTATTTTTGCAAAGATACATATATATACAATGTTTGTAAAACAGTTATTCATCTTTGTCAAGAAAACTCGTACTCAATAACTAGAGTTTATAAACTGGTAAGAACAATAATATTTTATCATGATACCAATCAAGGATTTTTTAAGAAAAATCAATGATATGAAGATGAAATGCCACTGTGAGATGAAACCTTTGAGTTTACACTCTGGTTCAAAGTAGTTTCAGATTAAAAATAAATTTGTTCAAAACTAAAACAAAGTTTTATTTTCCTCCTTTACTTCTCATTTATGAGATTTACCTTTGAAAGATCAAAATAATGCATAGATATTACCTCTGTCATGGTGGATTTAACCTGCAAACAAAATCCCTAAAGTTCTTCATGAAAAACTGCACAAACTACCGCTTCCAGCTCAAGTGAAGACCACCAACTATCTTGCCATCCATCAAAGACCAACATAACTGAAAACAAGTCATAATACCACAACAAACTTGCTCAATCTGCAACTGTAATTCCAGCATGGCGGCGCTAGGGTTCAAACTTTTGTTTACCCTATTTCTTCCTTCATCGAAGCTCCAAAACAAAATGAATGAAATTTGAAATCCTAAAATCATATTACAATCATTTTGAAATCCATGTCACCAACACAATGAATCATTAAATGAGTGCCAAATCATAATCCACGCATGTTGTCCAAGTCAACATAGTCAACATACTCATTGAAACAATAATATTGTCATTGCCATGTAAGAAAATCAAGAATAATACATGTGCTGACAACCCAAGTCTCTAAAAAGTATGTATTAACTGTTGTGCAACGTATAAGCCCAAAACATGATCGACCTTCAATCAAAAAACCAAGGAAATGCCACCTTTCCAATCACTTTATAAGTGATAACCATAGTGTATATTGTCGGCCTTAAGTGCTAATGCACTTTAAAAACAAATAGAAATGTCTTAATGCCAACCAAGGCATTTACCAAAACTTATATCACAAATAAACCATATGCCAAGATATAAGTAAATATGAAATGTGAATCCATGTAAAATGCGAAGGCCCAAGTATATGTCAAAATACTCTTTGTAAGAAATGATATGAAAATTCCAAGCAATACCATTGCTTATGAAGCTATAGTAGCCAACTCAAGGATACAATACTGACTGTGTATCAATACAAACATCTCCACCTCATGTATAATGCAATAACCCTTGTGAAGCTATATGTATAGCATGTTAACATATGCACCAAACTAATCTAGCCATGAAGATAAGAAATGGCAAAAAACAACTGATGAGTGTATATATATATATACCAATGATGCCAAATGAAATATCATACTCAAGTGTCAAGAAGAGCATTAGTAAAATGCCAACCCAAAAAGTCATGTACCAAATAATATACCATAATTGTGGATACCAAAGAATTATGAGAGAGCCATGAAGATCACCAATAGAATTCCATGAAGACATAATGAACCTTGTCAATGATGTCATGATCAATCTGACAATGAAAAACTCAAATAATATACTTGTTGTACAATAAAGAAGTTCCAATCTGTCAAACTAAATTCAACTGTTCTAGAATAACTTTTATCTGCACATGAAGCTCAACATGATCAATACCACAATATATGATGAAAAAATGCACCCAAATGCATCAACCTAAAACATGATCACCAAAATACTAAATATGCCAAACTAAATACAAAGAGCACCATGTATCATTAGACCAATCACCAATCAATTCAATCACCAATTAGTTTTGACACCAATCAATTTTGTCATCAAGGACAATATACCTCATAGAGAAAGTCAACAATTTTTGGGGTCCAACTTCATTCACTCAAGCTCTCTTCAACTTCACTCTCATATTTCTCTCATCCTTGACAAGCAACACTTCTAGAATCGAAGCCATGTTAGACTGAGGTCCCTCCAACAACTACAACTCTGAAGAAAGCATTCAACAATGCATCTATGTGCTCTAAAGATGGTCTAGGCCCATGGGTAATGCTCTCTCTCAATATTTTCTACTTGTTCATTTTCTATATCATGATGTGGGTTCTACTCTTGAAGTTGGTTTTTCTTTCACCACACATATTGTCCATTTCAGTTACACTCCTTTTCTAGTTGGTTGTCCGTGGAGGTGGGAACACCAAAATGAGGGTCTGATTGAGGAAGACCCCTATACAACCCCAATATTTTCCCCTTGTTCTTCTGTGTGTAGGCTATGAAGAAGAGCTTGGAGTGAAGACTCAAATGTTCGGTTAAGGCTAAGTTTTCTCCAAGTTCTCCTTGTCTTTTTCTTGAAGTTTTTGTTCTCTATTTGGTTATCTTATTTAGTAGACCTTAGATTTGAGTTAGGAAATGAGACCTTATTCTACCCATCTGAGCTCCTGAGCTTTGCGTTGCTTAGGATGCTAGCGGGACTTTTAGATGATAGTGTGTTGCACTGGCATCCAAAATCTACACTGTTGTCCTTTGGCCGAGAGCTCCTAGATGTCAAAGGCAAAAATCTAGAAGTTTCACTGGGTATGTGCAGGATCATGATAGGCCAAAAAGTGGTGATATGATGGGTATGTGTAGGGTATGTCGCTAATGACTTTTTTTACACAAAATTGATGAAACGAAAAGGGTTTTTAAAGGAGATTCTCAAATTTCCACCAATATAAATTATTCTTTACTTTGAATTTAATAAATAATTATTATTCATTTTCTATTTGAATTATGACTAAAGTCCTGATTGATAGGTTGATTTAAAAAAATCTATAGCTTTAAAACATTATCACATTTTTTGAACCCGAAACATGCATCACATTCTATGCTTCTCATACTATGGGATTAAAATAAAAAAATTAATTTCATGAAGCTTTGACCAAGTTAAGGTGGTTAGACATATGAGTTTTTATATTTTTTAAAAGTTGTAATAAAAAATTCCTAATTAATTATTTACTTGGAAAAAAATTACAAAATAATATACATCACATTGGGACATGAATCCTCTACTTATATCTAAAATATTATAACAAAATATTATCATTTTATTGTGGTTAGGGTGGTCAAACAGGCAACTACTTATTTTTTCCCTGAAATTTAAGTACTACTGCATTGAAATTTCAAATTTTCACCAAATAGATTTAAAAAAAAATAAACCTAGTAGTTTAGAAACTACATTCAATTTTCTATAGATCCTACTATTACATATTTTTTAAATAATATAGATAACTTATTCAAACTTTTATGTCAAGTTGGGCCTAACTCTAAAATTTCTTAATTTTATCATCACTTCAGGGCCTATTTTTCCATGATGATCCTACACATACCCCTCTCTCAGGATCTAAAGTTTTCTTCTCTAAAAGTTAACATGTGTACATTTCCTTTGTAATTTCTTCATCCAGTTTATGTTGAGGTGGATAAGGGAAGTTCATTCCTTGGTGATCTCTTGAAATTGAAGAGACGCACGTGCAACGAATCCCTCTTATCTCACAATAACAAGTGAAATTTACAACATGAAGTAGCCACCAACCTACCAGAGTCAGCAATCCCCTAATTGTATCTATAGGCACCAACCTACTAGAGACACCAATCCCCAATACACAGATCAAAATAACAAGTAGAACACCAATCCTACCAGATTACAAGATAAAGCTTGTGGACCTTAGTACATCCAAAAAAATTTCATACATGTGCTAAAGTGATTTCAGACACTCTTACACACTCCTTATGACCTTCTAATGATGGCACACACTTTGGGATGCAACTCTCCTTGAATATTCACTCACCACCTTCTCTTCAATTATAGTACGCATTATGTGCATCTGTGTAACTATGGAATATATACATGATATTCTATTAACACTAGATTCCATGTCACTCAAGGGTCTGCAAATAACCAAGATGACATAAGCTAGAGATAAATTTAAATTTCATAATATGTGTAGTAGGTCGGTCCTAATTCAAATTTTGTTGCCACCAAAACAACATGATGGGCCTTAACCTCGACCTATATTAACACTCCATGCACTACCTCCAGGTACTACACACTACTAGTTGATACCACATAGTTCCTAAACATTAATTGATAATAGATGGGAAAAAAGAACCTTTTGTCACTTCAAAATTTCTACATGGTGAACATATATTCTTTTTTTTTTTTAATAACGATAGAACATGTGTAGTCGTACTCTCCTCTCAAACTATATACCCCACAATGCCTTCAAAAAGGATAACTAAGAAACACTAAATTGAAACATTCTAGTATAGCCTCCCAGATTACCTCTATCATAGTGAATAGATGCATGCATGGAATTCTAGTATGATCACACGTATCTCCTAACATTCAAGTATGATACTGTAGAACATACTCTCTGAACACAAACACTTCTCAACTTCATTTGATAATATAGCTAGCAATATACTTTTGCAACTCAAAATGATATGAAACTATATTTACCAACATAGAAAGGTGTGAAAGAACAACTCTAGAAAAGATAGTGCCACCTCAAATTGTATCCCCTTTGACAATCATACACATATTTGACAGATCAATGATAACCTTTGTTACAATTGACCTTTTCCACTGATGTCAAAAGGGGAGAAATATTTAACTCAAAATGATAAATCATCTAAGGGGATAAATTAAAACTCAATGTGATGTTGCTTCATGATCCAAATATATTAGATTTGTCTTTATGTGCCAACAATAGTTTGTTGTTTGTCATCAATGAAAAAGGAGGAGATTGTTGAATATATGTTGTCATTGATGTCAAAAGAGTAATATCAAAGGATTATTGTCGTTGGTGTCAAAGGTTCTCATTGATGTCAAAGGAATGATGTCAAAAAATTAGTGAGGATTAAATGTAATTGTATTGTGATATTAGAGCATTTGAGAACAATGAAGAATATTGCATGTAGTATTCTTGAAATATCATTCTTGTATCTATTCTTATAGATGAAAGTAATCTAAAAGTTTGATATGAAATATTTGAAGTAAATTACCCACACAGTGAGAGTATTTTGATAACCTGTTTCGATCAACATTTCTTCATGGATGTGAGTTATTCCTTGCAATTTGAAAGGAGAGTCTGCCTACACATGGTTTCCATTATTGAAGAGTTTCTAGAATTTATGTTCTTTGGCTAGAAAGTTTGAAGTGATAGGAGAGTCAATGTGTAGGTTAATTAAAACCTAGTTGATCTTTTAGATTTGTGTGATAGTGGATTATAATGTGTTCCCTTTGGATATAGTGTGGGAAAGTGAAATAGGTCTAGGTTAAGGTCCTTGAAGGAGGCACAAAATGTCATGTTACCTTATGAGGTTGTGCTATAGGTTAATGACCAGTCTTGGTATTAGATTGTGGATTATGAAGGTATTCCTTTTTAATGTAGGTGTTTTTTTTACTGTGCAGTTGGCCTTAGCTTGTTCCCATGGTTCTCATAAGAAATCCTCTTTAACTTGGTGGATGAATGCTTTTCTTGACCATCTTATAATGTATCCTGAAGATTCAAGTGTTGTTTCTAAATATTTAGATCCAACGTCATCTATTTTAGAAACTCCTCTCCCTGGACCTAGTGTATCACCTCCCACTCAATTTGTTAATAATCATGATACTCATAATTACTTTTCACTGTCAATTCCTAAAGTTAGGGATCTTGAAAAGGTACTTTTGTCATCTCCTCTTTGTTCTTGAGTTGATGTTGTTCCATTAGTTAGGCATTCTGAGGGGGATTCACTCCCCTCTTGTTGTAAGAATTCGAATTCAAATGACTCTTCTTGGATAATTGTACAAAAAGAGAAGGAAGTGTTGCAAATATGAGCTAGTTTGGTGGTGTTGTCATTGATGTTGTCATTGATGTCAACATAGTTCAATATGTTGTAGAATTGTACATGTATAGATGAGATGCTTCTGAGATGTTGTGAGTACATGGAGCTATCTTTATGGTGTTGCAGATGTGCTGGTTTGATGAGTTTCCAAGTGCTTTTGATAAAATTAATAAAGAAGAGAAGTCAAAGTGTTGAATGTGTTCAAAACATGCTTTGATATGTGCTCTGCATTTCTCCTGTGTTGATCCTATGCCTATGTAGTTGTGAGGTTTTTATTACGGTGATTTAATGGTGATATATGTTGAGTTTCAGCTTTTGGTGAGATGGTACATGAAAGTTGCATTCATTGATATGTGAATTGTCTAGAAAGTTTGATCTTCTATGGACTGGGAGAAATGTTTATGCTTTGCATTCCTCTACTATTTTTATTTAGATCGTGTGGATCTGGGATATGTCTTGTGAAGGCCTTTCCTATGCTCTAGCAAAGAGGTTTGGAGTCTGGTAATTAGGAAGTCATGTTTCAGTATTTCAGTATGATTTTGCATAGTCCGGATAGACTAGTGAAAGAAATTCAGTGATTGAAGGCTATTATTTTTGTTGCAGATGTGTCTGGAAGGTTTTGAGATGTATTCTAGTGCATAATGAAGCATGTTGCAGTGTCCACTTGTCATCTTCTTGTTGGGAAGTGTGTGCATCAATGTTTATCTATGTTTTTATTAGGTTTGGCTGACCTAGTGTTTACACTTCATTCAAAGAACAAAATTTAAATTTAGGAAGAGTGTAGAAGATTAAAGAAAATAATTTTATTGGTCCACTCTTATTCCTTTCCACCATGGGAATTTTGAGTTTCCAACCTAATTTGAATTTATGAAATGATGTTTTGTGGCCGACCTTGATAAATGTTTCTAAGGTTGAGAATAGTATAAAATCAAGTTGAATTGTGAAGAGATGTATGACAATGTAATGCAAAGTAACAAAAGTGTGCCACAAATCATAGGAGCAGAAGTGTGTGTGAGTTGTGACAACAGTTTTTCAGTGTGCTAAAGGTAGTGAACTAAAGGTTTATGTAATCCTACAATTGCGCTTTAATTGTAGTGGTGGATCTTTTGTTCTCTTTTGTATCTGTAGGTAATGAGCCTCCCTATTGGATAGTGAGTCCCTGTAGGCAAAGTGATCCTTTGTACTTCTGGATAGTTGGGGTCCCTGGGGTGGCGAGCCTGTCATTATACCTTGAACGGCTGCAGTTAACTGGCTGCGGGTTTTTCCCTTATTGGGTTTCCACATAAAAATATGGTGTTCATTGTGTTGATTTACTTTTTGTTATTTGTGTTTCATGCTCATATTCAATAACATAATAGAGTGGTTGAAGATTTGATAAGTGATAAATTTTTAAGTTTAACTTTGTGTGACAACTGATTCACCCCCCTCTTTGTTGTCGTGTGCCTATTTAACAATTGGTATCAGGGCTTTTGGTTCCTTGTGTAGAGCTTAACCACTTAAGGAAGATCTGATGGCACACAAATTAGTGATCCCTATTTTTGATGGAACTGACTACAATGATTGGAAGGGACAGATGAGGATACATTAACTCTTGGTTTCAAGAATTGGAAGGTCAAGCTCAAGAATAAGTATACACCTCCATCCAAAGTTGGTGTTAATTCTATAGATGAGATTGATGATGTTGAATTCTTATTCTTAGCTTTAGAAAGTAAATCTGTATCCACTAACTCTAGAAAATGTGTAAGTAAGAAGGCTCCATAGGTTAAGAAGAATGAGGTCAAAAGGTACCTTGGTTACTACTTTTTATGCAACACAGGATGGAGACTACTAGGTAATTGATAGTGGATATTCTAATCACATGATCAGAGATAAGAGTAAGTTCACTAAACTTGAAAAATATGATGGTGGTTTAGTCATGTTCGGTGATGATTCAGGAGCTAAGATCTATGGTAAAGGTTCAATCAATTTTGATGGAGTGCATAATACTGATGATGTATATTATGTGAAGGGTTTGAGACATAATATTTGGAGTGTTGGTCAGATGTGCAACAATAGCTTTAAACTTGTGTTTTAGAATAATACCTGTGAAACTAGAAAAGGATCCAAAAATGGAGATATGATTGCTGCTGGAAGAACTCATGGAAACATCTATCAGTTGAAGGGAGTTGATAGTCATTTCCATGTATCTTAAATCAGTGAAAGTTGGTTATGGAACCAGAGAATGGGACATATGATCTTTGGTAGCCTAGTCAAGATCAGTGCTAAAGAGATTGTTCGAGACTACCTAGAATCACAAGACCTGCTAATACTATTTGCAGAAGTTGTAAATTGGGGAAGCAGACAAGATGTAGCTTTAAGGGAAAAGAACATTCTACTACCGAAATGCTACAGTTGATTCACATTGATCTTTGTGGTTTGACTAGGACCGGAAGCTTGAATGGAGATAGGTACTTTATGTTGCTTATTGATGATTATACTCGAATGTAATGGATTGATTTTCTCAAACAAAAGAATCAGGCCTTGGATAGGTTTAAGGTATTCAAAGCAGAAGTGGAAAATGAAGTAAATCAGAAAATCAAGTGTTTGAGATCTGATATAGGTGGTGAATTCACTTCTAGTGAATTTAATGCATTTTGTGAGAATCATGGCATAAAAGACATTTTTCCACTCCAAGAACCCCTCAACAAAATGGAGTAGTTGAAAGCAAAAACAGGACAATACAAGAAGTTGCTAGAACTATGGTGAAAGAGTTCAATGTACCGGATATGTATTGGAGAGAAGCAATCCATAATATTGTTTATGTTCTTAATAGAGTTCAAATCAAACAAAACACAAAGACACCCTTTGAGTTACGGACTTGTAAGACTCCTACTATGAAAAATTTTAAGGTATTTGGGAGAAGATGCTATATTAAAAGAGATGATGAAAATCTTGGAAAGGTTTTTGCTAGATGTGATGAAGGAATATTTCTTCAAGGGTATTCTACTACTAGCAAGGCATACATATGCTTTAACAAAAGGTTGAGAAAAATCATAAAAAGTGCTAATGTGAAAGTTGATGAAGACATACGTAGACCTATTGAGATAAGTGAAGTTGAACCTAATGATCCTATCTGGGGACATATACCTGAAGAAAATAAGGAGAAGGAAGAAGAAGAAGAATGTAAGTGGAAGAAGAAGAAGAAGAGAATTAACCAGAACCTACTGCTAGGACTCCTAAATATGTATAGAAGAATCATCTAGAAGATCAGATAATTGGAGACAAAAGTGGAGGTGTGAAGACAAGAAGCAAAGTTGCAGTTGAGGTAAATTTGTGTTTACTCTCTAAAATAGAACCCAAATCTATAAAAGAAGCATGTGAAGATGAAAGTTGGATGAGAGCTATGAAAGAGGAACTGCACTAGATAGAAAAGAATCAGATATGGGAAATAGTCCCTAGACCTGTGAAAAAAATGTGATTGGCTCAAAATGGGTGTTCCAAAACAAATTGAATGAAAATGGAGAAGTAGTAAGGAATAAGGTAAGACTAGTATGCAAAGGATATTCACAAGTTGAAGGTATATATTTTGAAGAAAAATTTTGCCCCTGTGACCAAAATGGAAGCTATTAGAATGTTTTTGGTATTCTCTGCCCATAGGGACTTCAAAATATATCAAATGGATGTTAAGTTAACTTTTTTGAATGGTGAGTTGGAGGAAGAAGTGTAAATGGAGCAACCTAAAGGGTTTCAATTGTCTAACAATTCAGATATGGTGTGTAAATTGAAGAAAGCATTGTATGGACTAAAGCAAGCTCCCAGAGCTTGGCATGCAAGACCAGAAAAATATCTAACAAAGTAAGGATTTAGCAAAGGTTCGACTGACATCAACCTCTACTTCAAAATGCAAGGTAATAAGATGTTGATTGTAGTTGTTTATGTTGATGATATCTTTTTTGGTGGAAATGATGGCATGTGTAAAAATTTTACTGAAGAACTGAAGAAAGAATTTGAGATGTCTATGATTGGTGAATTGAATTTCTTCCTTGGTCTACAAGTGATCAAACTAATAAAGGGATATTCATTTCTCAATCTAAGCATGTAAAAGAGTTGTTGAAAAAGTTTGGGATGGAAGATTCTAAACCGGTTTGTACTCCTATGGTAACCTGATGTAAGTTGAGCAAGGATGATGAATCTGCTAAGATTAATCAGAGCAAATACATATCCATGATTGGTGCATTGTTGTATCTCACTAATACCAGACCATATCATGCATGCAATGTGTTTAGTTGCTAGATTTAAAGAAGATCCTAGAGAAGCACATCTTATGGTTGTAAAAAGGATATTTAGATATCTTAAAGGCATGCCAGATTATGGACTATGGTACCCTAAGAGTAATTATTTCACCCTGAGTGCTTATACAGATGCTGATTGGGATGGATGTGTAGATGACCGGAAGAATACCAGTGGTGGTGCTTTCCTTCTTGGTGGAAGATTGGTTTCATGGCTGAGTAAGAAGCGAGACTTAGTTTCTTTATCCACTACAAAAGCATAACATATTGCTACAACATCCTATTGTACACAAGTTTTGTGGATGAAACAAACTCTGAAAGACATTGGTGTGACATGTGATGAGCCTATTCCCATTTTTTGTAAAAATACAAGTGCAATTTTTTTTTGAAGTACCTAGTTATGCATTCAAGAACGAAGCACATATATATCAAATACCATTTTCTAAGAGAAAAAGTGCTGGAAAATGAAGTTAGATTGAAGTATGTGACTACAAAGGAATGAATTATAGACATATTTACTAAGGATCTTTTGAAGGATACTTTTGAGCATCTTAGGGAGATGTTGGGGTTTTTTGGCCCTCCTAACCAAGTGCACATAAAGGTGCATTAGTCCAGTGAATTCATAGATTCTTAATTTATCTAGATTGATAAATGGGTCTACCCCGCAAGGGGAGTAGAAGTGGTTTCATTGTTGCAGTATGGGTGCACTCCTAAGGGGGGGTAATTCATGTTGTTGATCTTTGCCATTGATTTCAAAGGGGGAGAAAAGGTTATGTGTTTCCATCAATGATAAAGGGGGAGATTGTTGCAAGTATGAGCTAGTTTGGTGGTGTTGTCACTAATGTCAACATAGTTTAGTATGTTGCATAATTGTACATGTATAACTGAGATGCTTCTGAGATGTTATGAGTACATGGAGCTATCTTTATGGTATTGACGATGTGCTGGTTTGATGAGTTTCCAAATGCTTTTGAGAAAATTAATAAAAAAGAGAATTTAGAGTGTTGAATGTGTTCAAAACATGCTCTGGTATGTGCTTCACATTTCTCTTGTGTTGATCCTATACCTATGCGGTTGTGAAATTTTTATTACGGTGATTTCATGGTGATATATGTTGAGTTTTAGCTTCTAGTGAGATGGTACATGAAAGTTGCATTCATCGGTATGTGAACTATCTGACAAGTTTGATCTTCTATGGACTAGGAGAATTTTTTTTGCTCTACAGTCCTCCGCTGTTTTGATTTAGATCATGTGGATCTAGGATATGTCTTGTGAAGGTCTTTCCTATTCTTTGGTGAAGAGGTTTGATGTTTGGTAAACAAGAAGTCATGTTTTAGTATTGTAGTATGAGTTTGCATAGTCTGGATAGACTGGTGAAATAAATTAAGTGATTGAAGGCTATTTTTTTTGTTGTAGATGTATCTAGAAGGTTCTAAGATGTATTCTAGTGCATAATGAAGCATGTTGCAACATCCACATGTCATCTTCTTGTTGGGAATTGTGTGCATCAATGTTTATCTATGTTTTCATTAGGTTTGGCTGACCTATTGTTTACACTTCATTCCAAGAATAAAATTTAAATTGAGGAAGCATGTAGAAGATTCAAGAAAATAATTTTATTGGTCCACTCTTATTCCTTTCCACTGCAGAAATTTTGAGTTGCCGACCTAATTTGAATTTATGAAACGATGTTTTGTGGCTGACCTTGGTAAATGTTTCTAAGGTTGAGAATAGTATAAAAGCAAGTCGAATTGTGAAGAGGTGTATGATAGTGTGATGCAATGTGATGAAAGTGTGCCACAAATCATAAAAGCATAAGTGTGTGTGAGTGAGTTGTGACAGTAGTTTTTTAATGTGTTGAACATAGTGAACTGAAGGTTTCTTTAATCTTGTGAATGCGCTTTAATTGCAATGATGAATCTTTTGTTCTCTCAGACTGTAGGGCGCAGCCTCCCTGCTGGACAAGGGAGTCCTTTGTAGGCAAGTGAGCCTTTATACCCCTGGATAGTGAGTCCCTTGCAGTGAGCCTTTGTATTCAATTTATATCTTTATATTGGTGAGTTAACCAACGGGTGTGGTTTTTCCTTATTGGGTTTTCATTGTGTTGATTTCATTTCCTTTTGTTATTTATGTTTCATGCTCATATTCAATAACGTAATAGTGTGGTTGAAGATTTGATAAGTGATAAAGTTTTAAGTTTAAATTTGTGTGACAACTGATTCATCCCCCCCTCTTTGTTGTTCTACACCTATTTAACAGAAAGGTCTTCCTAAGTTGGATTCTCTTTCGATTGTCAAGCCTTTGGATGCAAAGTTGCCTAGATTTGGATGAAGCTCTAGTTTGGCTAGATTTCTTCTTTTCTTCTTAGATAGTTTGATTAAATGCTTTGTGTTTAGTTGTTTTGTTATTGTAACAAGGTTTTTGCCTCTATGAAAATCTCAACTTATCTTAATAAAAACCAACTATATGATTTTAAATAAGCAAATGAATGTCTTTAAATATTATAACCAAACATATAAATTGACATAACATATACTATGTGAGTTCACAATATTTAATGAAGTGTTCATCAAATTTTAAAATTTTAAAATTAAAAATTTCATGTCCATGATTTAAAAGTGACATAAGTCAAATCTATAATCTTGAATCTGTTTGAAGATGAAAAAAAATACATATAAAAAATAGAATAAGTGGATTTTAAAATATCATTGACATAAAGACCACAAGCTACTGGAAGCAATTAGTCAAATCTATAATTCCGAAAAAAAAAAAATAGAATATGGATTTAAATATCATTGACATAAGACCACAAGTTAATTTCACACGCAATAATACTATACATTAAATTATTACGTACGGGATACTCTAGTCACGATCATGACAATATAATACCTCCATTGCGAATAGGAAAACGCATTATTGAGCAAATTGAAGATGTGGACATCACATTTTCTTGAATCGCGTGGATGAAGACAAAGCACCAATAATCGATAATTTCCCTCTATATGCATGAGTCACGGCGTAATTGTTCTCAAACAAAATTGATTTGACTGCGATTAAAATAGCGAGTAGAAATACGATACCACGGTGAAAACTTCAGATCGCTTTTGCGAGAGTGGATATTTCTCTTTTTCCAGAAACCGGTTAGAGTGTTCTTTTAACTATTCTTTGATCTTGTGCCTAATGGATATCAATCACACAAGAGCTGTTCCCATTTCTTTCTTATACGCAGCAATCTCGTTTCTGACATTACATGTTTCAGGTCATCCAGCAGATGGGGTTTACATTAATTTCAACAAATTCAACGAGTCCTCTGAAAATCTGCTTTCTTTTCAGGAGGACGCTGCTGTTTCTGGATATGCAATTGCACTCACCGACCCAAGCAAAATGAACAGATACAAAGTACGATCGAGCCTAGGAAGAGTTGTTTACAAACAAACAATTCCTCTGTGGAATACCAATTTCACCACACATTTTCAATTCGTCATGAAACAAGGATATCTTCCGCACGGCGAGGGATTAGCTTTTTTCTTCGCATCTCCAGAGTGGGCTGACCACATTCCCTACAAATCAGGAGGAGGGTGTCTAGGGCTTTTCAGTCACAGCAAAACTGACGACAGTGCCATCAATGAGGGCAAATCCTCTAATCAAGTTGTTGCAGTTGAATTCGACACGTATATGAATCGGCCTTGGGATAACATTAGTGATAATCATGTGGGAATTGACGTCAATACCATTGTTTCTGCCCACAGCATCCAGGTAATGCAATCTATGAATGATGGACAAATCTGGGATGCCTGGATAGAGTATGATGGCGAACAAAATAAACTGCTAGTTTTTCTGTCAAATAATGGCCTTAAAGCCCAGGGCAACAATCCTCTTTTTTCATATGATATAGATTTGATGGCATCTCTGCCTCGAGATGTTATAATTGGGTTCTCAGCTACCGCTTATAACTCAACGGAGACTCATCAGTTGATTTCTTGGAGCTTCAGTAGCGTACGTTTCTCTGGGAAGAAAAGGAATTGGTTGACATGGGTCCTTGTAATTGTTTGTGTCTCTTTTGTTGCAGTCATGGTGTTGTGCGCTCTTCTCTATTGGGTATACATTAGGAGAAGGCGTGCTTCAAAGCAGATGGATGAGCAGATAAATAGGCAGTGTGATGATGTTCATGTCTACCGCAGATTTACATACAGCGAGCTGAAAGCAGCCACAATGAATTTCAGCGAAAAGCAGAAACTTGGGCGCGGAGGTTTTGGCGATGTGTACAAAGGGTTGCTGGCGAAAACAAATGAGGTTGTGGCAGTGAAACGTATGTCAGAGGGCTCCAACCAGGGTAAGAAGGAATATATTTCAGAAATAAATACGATTGCTCGTCTGAGGCATCGGAATCTGGTGCAGCTGCTGGGATGGTGTCATGAGAAGGGGCAACTCCTCTTGGTTTACGAATACATGCCCAATGGGAGTCTGGATAATTTTCTTTTCGGGAAAAGAAGAGGAGAGCTGGGTTCGGCGCGCAGGTATAGAATTGCTTGTGATACTGCCTCTGCCCTGTTTTACCTCCATGAGTTATGGGACCAACGTGTTGTGCACAGAGATGTTAAGTGCAGCAATATTATGCTGGATTCTCACTTCAATGCAAAGCTCGGAGACTTCGGATTGGCTCGCCTAGTGAAGGATGATAGGTGGTCGCAGACTACCACACTAGCAGGGACATTGGGATACATTGCTCCAGAATGTGCAGTCACAGGAAAAGCCAGTGCAGAATCAGATGTCTTCAGCTTTGGTGCAGTTGCTCTGGAAATTGCTTGCGGAAAGAAGGTGATTAATCTCATCTGGGAGAATTATAACATGCGGCTTGTGGAGTGGGTGTGGGAATTGTACGGGAAAGGGAGATTAATGGATGCAGTAGATCCTTGTTTGAATGGAGAGTTTAACAGGGAAGAAATGGAGCAGCTGATGCTAATTGGATTGTGGTGTTCTCAC
>VDFB02226974.1:0-25102 GCA_007258455.2 Sequoia sempervirens | reverse complement strand
CCTAAATGCCTTCCTGGCTTAATCTGATAATCAACTGTTCACAATGCCTTATAGGCTGATTTTTGAGCACCCACTCAAGGAGCACCAACCCCTTATTTAGAGATATCTATCTCAAGGAGTACCAACCCCTCAAATTATGTTTTGAACAATAATAATGATTCAAAGGGTTTCTCTGTTTTCAGTTGAGCACATATCTCTCTGTTTTCTCATCTACAGAATACCTTAAAGATTCAACAACTAAATCCCTAAAATACCTCATAGAGAAGAAACTCACAATCTCTGCATCTTATTATACATATTTAATTGCAGAGTTTTATCCATATATTTTTTTATACAGCCAAGGAATGATAATCTCAGAATTACATCAACAGTCGAACAGAAAACTAAGTTTTCTACTTCTATATATACATCTTGATTTGCATGCAAGATAGGTAACTGTCTTCAGAGGTAACGGCTGAACAACCAAACAAGACAAGAGTCGTTTCACCCAGCTAAGAACCGTCCTCAACAAGTCTGAAGCTAATGAGATCATTTTTCTGCATAAAACGCAATACTGCCCACTACAGAAAATCATAACATCTAATGCATGAATGACAATACTCAGTTAGGGCATCATTTGTCATATTAGTAACAGAGATGCAAAGAGCAGTTAAAGAAAAATAGTGATTGTAAACCAGTATAAGCAACATGAAACGCATAATTGAAAGTACCAAACAGATCTGCAACTCCCATGACTCCATCAACCACTGTCGAGCTTCCATATACCACTGATGAAGCCGTTACGGCCAGCAACAGAAGTGAAGAATAGTTTATGAAGCTTTCTCATGATGGCGGCCAGGCTAGGGTTCGATACCCAGACAAAAAGAATGAGCTCAAAAAGTTTGCCCTGACAACCTTTCAATTCAATCGATGACACGTTATGCCGAAGGCAACTTTAACGTTGCCAGACAACCTTATGGTTGTCGCTTTCACCAAGATCCACCAGAGTCGGGAGAAGTCATAACGAATACAACATGCTACGCTGATGGACTTCCTTAGTATATTATTCTTTCGCTGAGACATGAGGAAACTTCTCACCGAGATGCCCTTTAGATTCATTCACTATCGCTGTGACCAAACGAGATCGGAGAGACCTCTTGAAGACTTCATAATGTTTTGCCGAGAGCCATTAAACATCCTTCTGGTCCTTGAAACAAAAAGTATCTTTCACCGACAAAAACCTTTTTCCTTATGTGCATCGCTTTATCATACCAATATCAGGGAGACTTCTCAACGAAAGCATTGTCATACCAAAACAAAACTTTTATACACTGAGTCGCTGAGACCATGCCAAACTTTCGCCGAAAACACTTCAAAAGACTTAGTCGGTAAGACCAAAGTGTTCGCTAAGACATTCCCTCGAAATTAAAAACTCATGCCAATATGCAATGTTTTTTAATCGGCAGTCGGTGTGATATAGCGCATTCGTTATGACTTCACACCGAAAACAATAAGTCAGGCCGAAGTGAATCCCAGATGTGGTGTCGACGAGACAAAACCACTTCGCCGAGACCTATTCCGAGAACCCTGACTCTTGCCGATACGCATCCATCCACCATCGGTCGGTGTAATATTGCAATCTCACTGTGACTTCATACCGTTGGTATTACACTTTGCCGATAGACTTCCATTCAACCTCCGATCGGTGAGACAAAATGATTTCGCCAAGACCTCAGCCCGATACCGCTCAATTTGGCCGAAGTTCTCTCAAAGAGTTGTTCGGTGAGACTCCTCCCGAAAAAATAGATAAAACCTTTTGAGCACGAGTCGGTAAGACAAGAAAGACTCGCTATGACATTACCCCGAGGATGATTTCCTTTGCCGATATGCTCATTCTAAAGCGGGTCGGGGAGACACAAGGGAATCGCTAAGACCTTATCCCGACGGTATTACATATGCCAATAGATAACACATTTTGTCGCTGAAACCAAAGACAAGTCTTGCCGAAAGCAGCCTGTAAGATAAATTCAATCGCCATGACATCTGAAATGTCTTGCCGATAGGCAACTCAGACATTTCAAAGTGGATCGAGAAGACCCTGCCACACTCATGCCGATTAGTGTAAGCCAATGGTATACAAAGAGAACCTTCCTTATAAAGAATCCATCAGTCAAAACACTGTCAGACAAAGAAGTCTCAACATCAACAATTAGAATCATAACAAATAACATTCTGAAGTGCCAATATAAATCATAAGGATCCAAACAGAGACTGATCACAAAAGAGAACCAACTGAAAAAGATTTTGTCATCAAGGACAAACCATAAACACAACTGAGATCCAACAAACTCCTTTGTCCCTTGATGGAAAACACAAATGACTCTCCTTTGCCCCCAATGACAAATGAATAGAAGAGAAGAATGTGCATTTCCATGAAACACAACCGGTATAGGCCAAATCCACAAATATCATGAGAAATAGCTGCAAAAGAGTAGTGCAACAAACTTTAAGATCAGAGGAGAACTCAGAAAATGAATGAAAATATTTAACTTGCTCTCTTTAGCCGGATCTAAAGGAAAATCAATATATATAACCCCAAACGTGCCCACAGCCAGAAAAAATGTCACCACCGATCTTGAGATCCAACAAACCGTAATCGATTTCATTAGCCAAAAAATTTTCTCGAAGAAAGTGAAACTTGATAGCAATATGTTTAGTGCGAGAGTGCATAATAGGATTTTTTGAAATATTTATCGCACTAGTGTTATCACAAAGAATGGAAACAGGTTTAGAAACATCAATACCCATATCTGAAAGAGTCTGACTCATCCACAGAACTTGAGTACAACATGAAGTGGCAGCAATGTATTCTGCTTTAGCAGTAGAGAGAGAAACAAATACTTGTTTCTTTTTGTGCCATGCCACTAAACGATCACCAAGAAAGAATGCAACACCACTGGTGCTTTTCCTATCATCCAAACAACCAGCCCAGTCAGCATTAGTATAAGCAATCAAAGAGAAATCATTTCTCCTAGGATACCAAAGACCATAATAAAGAGTGCCCTGAATGTATCTAAAGATCCGTTTAACAGTAGTAACATGAGAGTCTTTAGGTGATGCCTGAAAACGTGCAACAATGCAAACTGCTTGCATAATGTCAGGTCTAGAAGTAGTTAAATATAAGAGACTTCCGATCATTGATCTATATTCCGTTTGATTTGTATCAGGAGAATCATCAACCTTAGTAAGTTTGCAACCAGTAACCATAGGAGTGCTAACTAGATGGCATTCATCCATCTAAAATTTCTTAAGCATCTCTCTAGCATACTTGGTTTGATAAAGAAATATTCCATTTTCACATTGAGAGATTTGAAGACCCAAGAAGAAATTTAATTCTCATAATAATGACATTTCAAATTCAGATTCCATAATCCGGAGAGAAATTTTACCAAAGTGACATTATTGTAGCCAAAGATAGTATCACCAACGAATTTCAACAACCAAAAATATCGTAACCTTCTAACATAAAGATTACTATCTACACCTCCTCTAACAAAGCCATTAGAAATTAAATGACTATCCAGCCTAGAGTACCAAGCTCTAGGTGCTTGTTTTAAGCCATAGAGAGCCTTTTTCAACCTGTAGACATGGTTAGGAGTATCTTTGCATATAAATCCTTCAGGCTGTTCAACATAGACCTCTTCATCTAAATAGCTATTCAAAAAAGCAGTTTTGACATCCATTTGATAAATAGTAAAGTTTTTGTAAACAGAATAAGCCAAGAATGTTCTGATAGATTCTAGTCTAGCAACAGGTGCAAAGGTTTCACCAAAATCAATACCTTCTTGTTGAGCATAGCCTTTGCAGACAAATCTTGCTTTGTTGCAGTAAAATAACATTACCATTTTCATTAACCTTTGAGCCAGATATATCCATTTTCCCTCCAATGACATTCTTAGGTGTCATCCGTCTTGGGACTAACTCCTGCGTCCTGATTTTTCAATTGATCAATTTCTCTTTTCCTCGTGATAGTATTAAGCTAACATAGTCCTGTGGAGAGTTTTATTATAATTTCTTTTTAAGCTCAAACCGAAAACTATACATAAAAGCAATTTGTGCCTTTTCATCGATTCTAAGTAGGCCTTTCTCTAGTTTGAACTCCTCGTGATTTTTATCCCCACACCGATCTTTGGTATATAGCTAGAGTTTTCAAAGGAGAATTTGATGCAACCTTTTTAGGACTTGCATTTTCATTTTTAGGGCTTGCTGATTCAACAATAGACTTTGTTGTTCTAGCTCCTTCAAAAATTGTTTCAAATTCAAGTTCTTCTTCCTCATTATTTTGCAAAGATTCAACATTCAAATGTGGTCTTTCATCAAATTTTACATTAACAACTTCAACAATATTATTAAGCCTTTTGTTGAGACATTTATAAGCTTTGCTGTGAGTTGAGTATCCCAAAAAGATACCCTCATCACTTTTGGATTGAAAACTTCCAAGATTATCATCATCCTTTTTGATAAAACACTTACTACCAAAAATTTTAAAGTATTTGACAAAAGTAGTTTTTCCAAACCATAGTTCATAAGGAGTGTGTTTAGATTTCACCCTAAGCTGCACTCTATTCAAAATGTATATAGCTGTATGAATAGCTTCTTTCCAATACATATCAGACAACTTAGCTTCATCTAGCATGGTTCTAGCCATTTCTTTTACAGTTCTATTTTTACATTCAACTACCCCATTTTGTTGAGGTGTTTTAGTTGCAGCATACTACCTTTTAATACCGTGATGTTCACAATAATCAATAAACTCTTGAGAGGTGAACTCACCTCCTTTGTCTGATCGAAGGCATTTGAGTTTCAGATCAGATTCCTTTTCAACCATTTTACGAAAGATTTTGAACCTTTCAAAGGCTTCTAATTTGTGCTTAAGAAATGTGACCCAAACCATTCTAGTATAATCATCTACAAAAAGCATAAAGTATTTTTCACCATTAATAGACCTTGTTCTAGTTGGTCCACATAAATCAGTATGCACAAGCTGTAAAGGTTTTGAAGAAGAAAGTTCTTTTGTCTTGAAGCTGATTTTAGTTTGTTTACCACTTAAGCATTCTTTGCACACAGAATTTTCTGGCTTGTTAAGAATTGGTAAACCTCTAACATTCTGATTCTTACTGATTCTAACCAGATTTTCAAAGTTTATGTGTCCTAATCTTTTATGCCATAACCAGCTCTCTTCAATTTGGCCCATTAGACACATACCTTGAATATTGTCATTGCAAGATGAGTCAAGGAGATTGTACACATTTCCTTTTTCCCTCCTTCCAGCTGCAACAGCCTTTCCAAGCTTGTTCTTAATCTCACATCCCTATGAATTAAAAAGAACATGATAACCACTATCACATATTTGACTAACACTTAGAAAATTGTGCTTGAGACCTTCCACATAGTACACATTATAGATAGGAGTGTCTTCATTTAGAAGAAGTGAACCTCTACCTTTAATTTTAATACCAGAATTATCACCAAACTTGACATATCCACCTACATAATCTTCAAGTTTTATAAACTTGTCCTTATCGCTAGTCATATGGTTATAACATCCATTGTCCAAGACCCATAAGTCTTTTTTCTTGGAATGAAAAGCAGTTTGAACCAACATAGTTTGTTCAATGTTGTTGACAGTCTTAGGTTTCCAAACCTTTTTAATTTTCTGCTGTTTAGATTACAGATCAGTCCTGCACTGTTTGACAGAATGTCCTAAAGTATTGCATTTAAAACATCTGATCTGTCTAACAAAACCATAGTGTTTCCTAAGACCAAACCTGGGTATTCTAGAATTCATAAGCCTACAAGTGCTCACCTTATGACCAAATTTGTTGTACAAAAAATAGTAACCATAGAAAAAAGAATTGACATTGTATGAAGGTTTATTACCTTTAAAAAACTTAGCATGATCCTTACTAGATTCTGAGTGATTTGAACCTGAATTTTTTACTTTAGAAGAGGGGTTTTGTTTTGCTTTGTCAGTTGAGCATTCACCCTTTTCAAAACCAACACCAGATTTATCTTTATACACCTTTTGTTTGCTGAGCATCTCATTCAGTTTTAGAGTGCTTTCATATTTTTCAATTTCCTTCCTAAGAAGGACTACTTCTTGTTCCAGTTTTTGAATTTCATGATCTTTGCAGCTTACAGTCTCTCTAAGATAGACTTCAGCTCTTTTAGCTTCTTCAAGCTGAGTTTTCAGAGAGATCAATTCTTGATCTGGTTTATGTTCTTGAGTAAGAACTTGTTTTTTGAGTTTTCTAACCTCTTGAAGAGCACATTTTAGCTCACTTTCAAGATCTACTTCACCTTCTTCAGTGTCAATGGTGTTAGAATCATTTTGTTGAGTAAATTCAGCCATGAACAAAGTTTCAACTTCATCAGCTGATGAGTCTTCAGACTCAATATCAGATTCATCCTTACTAAACATACTTTTCTTCTTTTTAAAATTGAAGTTTCGTTTAGGTTTGAAAGCCTTCTTCTTAGGTTGTATTTCAGTTGTCTCGTTGTCATAGATTTGATCATCATAGGGACACTTTGCAGCAAAGTGACCTATTTTGCCACAGTTAAAACATTTGTGGGAAGCTCTCTTATATTTTCCTCGGATCCCTTTTAAATCTTCTAACAACAAAATGAGAATCTTTAGAACTTAATAACCATGATTCAATCGACATCGACTTTTCTTTTTTTCAAAGTTAAAGGCGCTTTTCCCCGTTGAATTATTTTGCTAGTTCTCATTTCATAGGCGTAGTATTCCCTATGTGCTATCTAAGGTGTTGACAAAGTGTTTCTTTTCTTCTAGGGCTGAAACCTTAGATTCAAATTTAGATGGTGGGTGACCCAACAACTTTGTGACCACATCAAATTCATTAACCTCTTTGACCTAGACCTTCTTTCATTCCATTGACAACTTCATCAACTCTAGGGAAATATTCAGCCACTTTCATCATCATCCTCATTTTTCAACTCCTCAAACCGGGTTGAGAGCAATGGGATTTTTGGATGCTTTGAATTTCTCATTCCCTTGATATATAGTTTCAAGTTTTTCCTGCAGACACCATGAGCGATTTCAGAATGCATGACTTTAATGAACACATTCTTAGTTAATCCAATAATAAGATGGAACAAGCGAATGGGCATTTGTTTCATAATTTCTTTTCACAAAGACGGGAATAGTGGTCGGTACATTGTAATTTCTAAAACAATGCTCCAAACATCAACATCAAAGAAACAAGAAAGCCCATTCTATTCTCCGTAACACATAATTGCTCCATCAGTCAACAGAGCTCCTAGTTACGTAGGCACCTTCTTGATAATGTGCCATTAAAACAAACTCCAAGACCAAGATCAATCCAAGGTAATTAAACCAATCGTGAGGACCCTAAGCTCATACCAATTGTTGGAGTTAAAAAGACACTGAGAGGGGGGGTGAATTAGTGTTTTAATAGATTTGACCAGATTTTCAAAAACTTCAAAACATATCACATATTTGTTCTCAATATTACTCTGATTAATGCATTCATGAGTTGAATGTAATAATTCATAAACAAAATTGAGAAAAGTAATAACTCAACAGTGAATAGAAACAACAACAACATAGTAAAATAGAAAGAACACAGAAGAAAAAAGAGGCACAAATTTTTTTCGAGTGGAAAACCCTCCTGGGGTATAAAAACCACTCCCTAAATGCCTTCCTGGCTTAATCTGATAATCAACTGTTCACAATGCCTTATAGGCTGATTTTTGAGCACCCACTCAAGGAGCACTAACCCCTCATTTAGAGATATCTATCTCAAGGAGTACCAACCCCTCAAATTATGTTTTGAACAATAATAATGATTCAGAGGGTTTCTCTATTTTCAGTTGAGCACATATCTCTTTGTTTTCTCATCTACAGAATACCTTAAAGATTCAATAACTGAATCCCTAAAATACCTCATAGAGAAGAAACTCACAATCTCTGCATCTTATTATACATATTTAATTGCAGAGTTTTATCCATATATTTTTTATACAACCAAGGAATGATAATCTCAGAATTACATCAATAATCAAACATAAAGCTAAGTTTTCTGCTTCTATAAATACATCTTGATTTGCATGCAAGATAGGTAACTGTCTTCAGAGGTAACGACTGAACAACCAAACAAGACAAGAGCCGTTTCACCCAACTAAGAACCCTCCTCAACAAGTCTGAAGCTAATGAGATCATTTTTCTACATTAAACATAATACTTCCCACTACAGAAAATCATAACATCTAATGCATGAATGACAATACTCAGTTAGGGCATCATTTTTCATATTAGTAACAGAGATGCAGAGAGCAGTTAAAGAAAAATAGTGATTGTAAACCAGTATAAGTAGCATGAAACACATAATTGAAAGTACCAAATAGATCTGCAACTCCCATGACTCCATCAACCACTATCGAGCTTCCATATACCACTGATGAAGCCGTTACGACCAACAACATAAGTGAAGAATAGTTTATGAAGCTTTCTTATGATGGCGGCCAGGCTAGGGTTCAATACCCAGAAAAAAAGAATGAGCTCAAAAAGTTTTCCCTAACAACCTTTCAATTCAATTGATGACACGATATGCCGAAGGCAACTTTAACGTTGCTAGACAACCTTATGGTTGTTGCTTTCACCAAGATTCACCAGAGTTGGGAGAAGTCATAACAAATACAACATGCTACGCTGATGGACTTCCTTAGTATATTATTCTTTCGCTGAGACATGAGGAAACTTCTCACCGAGATGCCCTTTAGAGTCATTCACTATCGCTGTGACCAAACGAGATCGGAGAGACCTCTTGAAGACTTCATAATGTTTTTCCGAGAGCTATCAAACATCCTTCTGGTCATTGAAACAAAAAGTATCTTTCACCGACATAAACCTTTTTCCTTATGTGCATCGCTATAACATACCAATATCGAGGAGACTTCTCAACGAATGCATTGTCATACCGAAACAAAAATTTTATACACTAAGTCATTGATACCATGGAAAAATTTCGCCGAAAACACTTCAAAAGACTTAGTTGGTAAGACCAAAGTGTTCGCTAAGACATTCCCTCGAAATTAAAAACTCATGCTGATATGCAATGTTTTTTTAACCAACGGTCGGTGTGACATAGCGCATTCATTATGACTTCACACCAAAAATAATAAGTCAGGCCAAAGTGAATCCCAGATGTGATGTCAGTGAGACAAAGCCACTTCGCTGAGACCTATTCCGAGAACGTTGACTCTTTCCGATACGCATCCATCCACCATCGGTCAGTGTAATATTGCAATCTCACTGTGACTTCATACTGTTGGTATTACACTTTGCCGATAGACTTCCATTCAACCTCTGATCAATGAGACAAGATGATTTCGCCAAGACCTCAGCCTGATACCGCTCAGTTTGGCCGAAGTTCTCTCAAAGAGTTGTTCGGTGAGACTCCTCCCAAAAAAATAGATAAAACCTTTTGAGCACGAGTCGGTAAGACAAAAAAGACTCGCTATGACATTACCCCGAGGATGATTTCCTTTGCCAATATGCTCATTCTGAAGCAGGTCGGGGAGACACAAGGGAATCGCTAAGACCTTATCCTGACGGTATTACATATGCTGATAGATAACACATTATGTCGCCAAAACCAAAGACAAGTCTTGCCGAAGGCAACCTGTAAGATAAATTCAATTGCCATGACATCTGAAATGTCTTGCTGATAAGCAACTCATACATTTCAAAGTGGATTGGGAAGACCCTGCCACACTCATGCCGATTAGTGTAAGCCAGTGTTATACAAAGAGAACCTTCCTTATAAAGAATCCATCTTTCAAAACACTATCAGACAAAGAAGTCTCAACATCATCATTTAGAATCATAACAAATAACATTCTCAAGTGCCAATATAAATCATAAGGATCCAAACAGAGACTGATCACAAAAGAGAACAAACTGAAAGAGATTTTGTCATCAAGGAAAAACCATAAACACAACTAAGATCCAACAACTTGGGCATGTTATCTCAGAATGAGGAATCTCTATAGATCTTGAGCACATCCAGTCCCTATTGAAAATTTAGCTGCCAGGTAGCAAGAAAGAGCTGGAATGTTTCTTCAGAAAGATAAACTTTATCAAAAAATTTATTACAGGCTTTGCTGAGATTGTTAAGTTGCTGAACGCCATGCTAAAGCAAGATGCCAAAATTGAGTGGACTCCAGAGGAAAGGAAAGGCTTTGAAGAAATTAAGATAGCCATTGCTAAGGCACTTGTACTAGTCAACCTTGACTATTTGAAGCCCTTCTACAATTATTCATTTGCTTCAGATCGTTCATGTGCCAACATTTTGACCCAAAAAGATGATGAAAGGAACAATCACCTGATCGCCTTCATGAGTGCTCCCTTGAAAGATTTTGAACTAAGATATCACAATGTAGAAAAGAAAGCATATGCTCTTGTCAGGGGAGTTAAAAAATTCAGACATTACATCCTGTAGAATAAGGTGTTTTCCATTGTCCCTAACCTAGTAGTGAAGATTTTGCTCATGCAAAATGAGCAGGGGGAATGAAGATCCAAGTGGGTTACCCTACTATAGAAATATGAAATGGAAATTCAGTTGATGATATTAGTGAGAGGACAAGCCCTCACTTAGACAATAGCTGAAACAACTGTAGAAGTAGGACCTAAATTCACAGTTCACCAATACCAGCTTGAGGATGTTTCCCTGGGGGAATGGTACGATGAGATTGTCTATTAGTTGTAGAATAAAAAGTTCCTACCCCACTTGTATAGAATTCAAAAATGTGGCCTCAAATTGAAAAGTAGCAGCTATATGATACAAGGATCCATACTCTACAAGAACCACAAAGTTGTCTATCTGAGGTGCCTTGGCAAAGAAGAAGCAGACTGGGTCTTGAAATAATTTCATGAAAAATTTGGCACCAGTCATGGATCCGGTCCCTCCACCACACATTAGATCCTATGAGTAGGTTACTATTGGATGATAGTCTTCAAGGATGCTCATACCCACGTCTGCACATGTCATGTCTATCAGACCACCACAACCAAAGAAAGGAACATTACTGTCCCACTACAACCAGTCTTGGAGGCAGACCATTCACACAATGGGGCCTCAAATTCATTGGTCTAGTCAACCCACCATCATCTATGGGTCATAGTTATATTCTAACTGCCTCTGATTATTGTACCAAATGGATAGAAGCTATTACTTGTTGGTAATGTACAACAAAGGTAGTTATGAATTTTCTTGAAAGCTTTATATTAAATCATTTTGGCTTCCCATATTCCTTAGTGTGTGATAATGGCCCTACCTTTGCCTCACTTAAATTCACTAGTTGGGCCTTCAACTATGAAATTTCCCTTAAGTTTTCTTCCAACTACTATCCTCAGGGAAATGGCGTGGCATAATCTACTAACAAGAATCTCATTATGGTGATCAAAAAACAACTTGACAGGAATCCCAAGGACTGGCATACCCAACTCCACTTTTCCCTTTGGGAAAATTGTACATGCCACAAGGCTACTCTTGGTGATTCCCCATTCCACCTCGTCTATGGCCTAGAGCCAATATTCCTAATTCACTTGAAAATATCCACCCTCCAGTTCATCAATACCTTTTACGAAGAGGGAGATTGAAGAGAAGCTCGCTTGGCTGAGTTGTTACACTTAGAAGAAGTGTGTGACCGTGCTATTGAAATTTTTTCCAAACATCAAGGCATAGTCAAAAGGTGGTTTGATCGATGAGCCAAAGTCAAGGCATTCAGAATCATTGATCTGGTCCTATGTTGGGACAAGGCCCATGAGAAGAAAGGGGGGCATGACAAATTCGACAAGCTCTAGCTTGGCCCCTTTCAAATTGCTGAAATCCTCAGAGATAATGCTTATCGCCTAAGGACCTTAATTGGTGAAGATGTCCCTTTACTTGTCAATGGGCAACACCTAAAACATTACTTCCAAGCTTGATCTCTTTTGGAGCTGTTCCTATAAATACTTGTATATAGGTTAGTTTAGGTTGCTTTTGGTTTGCTTTTGTCTCGCTGCTTCACATTGCTTTTGTGTTATTCGTTTCCTAGTTGTTTTTCTTTGATGAGGGTGTTCTTCATTTCTACTATGGTGGCCATGCTTGTTCAATGAACAGTTCACTTTGTTGCCTTCTCTTAGTGTTCTTTGGCTAAATATTCACTCTCAACTATTGGTCTCTGATAGTTGCCATGTAGTGGTTTCCTCACTTAAACTTTGAATTAAAACCCAACCCTTGGTTGAGTCTTCCTTTTATGTTCATCTCAGATCCTACACAAAACACATATTAATTGTTTCCAAAGGGTTGTAAAATGATTGTTTATGACAACTTAGCAAGTGAAAAATCTTAAGTCCACTCCAGTGACCACTATGGGTCCCAAACCCATAGTAGGCTTTGATGCTTACATGGTTGAGCCAAAGAAGAAAATATTAAAATAATATCAAGAGAAAGAAATAAATAAAATGTTAAAAATCAAGCAACTGTATGGGTGTACGAATAACTCTATTGGGGCTATGGATGCCCAGCTGATAGTAGAGCAATGTTCGTCGGGTCACAATGACAACTCTGCCTGGGCTATGGACACCTGACTGGTAGCGGGGTAATGTCTAGGTTACTTTTGGGGTTCAATGATTCATGTAGCTTGACCAGTTTGATTGTTGCCACTTGTCACAGTTTCTAAGGGAAGGGAATGAATTCACTAAACGTACACACTTTTGAGATGCTTCATGGGTTAATTCAACTAAGGATCTAGCTCTCCTAGTTCACTTCTGGAAATAGGCTTCTATTCTGTGAAACTAGAGATTCTGGGTTTTGAGTGTATACTTATCCTTAGAATGCTCAAGAGCATTCTCCAGCAGATTCACCATTTTTTGTGTCCTCAGCACACACACTCCATTCGAAATGAGGACCCTCTTTCTTTTCACCTCGTTGGGTCACTTTTTTGCCACCTCATTTTTCATGCCCCCTATTTTGTGTCTTAAAGAGTTCATCTTGAAGTGACCATGTTTTTTCCCCCTCAAAATTTCAAAGTTCTAGGCCTTTGCGGGATCCCTTTAGCTGTTTTCCTTTTCCCTTTAGAATTGACATCCTTGGAGCTAGGTGGGTTTTCCCTTTTGAGCTGCCCCAAGTGGGTTTCCTTGACCTCCTCCCCATTTAGAATGGCCATCATTTGGAATCCTTCCACCTTACAGAACTCAAAGTCTTTGACACCCTTTTCCATTACAGAATGCTCAAACAACTGACTGCTCACTGCCTTCCGCCTGGCGGGTTCCGCCGCTCTCGCCACCAATTTCAAATGTCTTCACCAAACACTAAGGATTCCACATGATCATTAATGGGGTGTATTAAATGCATCATTTTCTATAAATACCCCCTCCTGAGCTGTCATTTTCATCCTGTCAGCTATTCATAAGTGAGTTAGAGCTCTGCAAACATCGCTGTCACTCCTGCAAAGTTCATTTTTTGTTTTGAGGTCTTTATTAATAGCTTGGTCATCTGCATTCATCGGGTTTTAGAGGTAGGTTTTTCGCCACATGCCCCACTTTGTGTTTTCTTTGATTTCTATGCAAAATTGATGAATTTGAAGGAGGAAAACTTATGAACTAGCTACAGTTAACTAGGGTGCACAAAACCCACATCCTGAAATCTTTGTTAAATTTTGAACTTGATCCATGCATCATCCATGGAACTCGCACTCTCTGCCAACATTCATTAACCAAGGCCTTTGTACCTTGTGGGTCCACACCCTTTCCATTGCCATCATCAAC
The DNA here is from genome assembly GCA_007258455.2 of Sequoia sempervirens. Taxonomy (NCBI): domain Eukaryota; kingdom Viridiplantae; phylum Streptophyta; class Pinopsida; order Cupressales; family Cupressaceae; genus Sequoia; species Sequoia sempervirens. Next base: position 11,268 of record VDFB02226974.1, on the reverse strand, counting down.
TTTGAAAATGAATTGAACTTAAAAATGACAGCCATCTATTTCGAGTCCGCCCTCGTGGGAGGACTCCCTTCCTTGGTCACCCCAAACTTAGCATAAAGTCACGAATTTAAATGAAGGGTCATCAACCCTCTCAAGTCCCCAGGCATGGATTTCCACTTGTAAACCACCTTCTAGCCTCACCGTTCCAAACGACTAATCAATCATGACATTTCGATGCGCGGACCCCATCCTTTCAATCGCCCTATGAGCTCAAACTTTGCCAAAAGAAAATCTTAAGTCTCGACCCATCCTGGATCCCGCCTTGTGGACTTCCATTTAGGGAATTCCATCTGAGTTCCGTGATTTCAAATGGCTTTCGTGACCCTTCCTTCCACCCATCAGACTTTGCAGCCTCATTCACTGTCTTGACCCAAATTCAAGTGATCTTCTTTGTCGGGTTGTCCACCATGAACTTCTACTCCCATTTCGCTAGTGCATAAATGACTATCCCAAATGGAAAAACCTCACCATCCACCCGACCATTGGGTTCCAAGCCTGTCTCTGTTGATCAATTTCACTTTCCCCAAAATTACCAAGTCTGAGCTTCATCGCGGGCCCCTCCTAGCGGACTTCCATCTGTGGACCACCATGGTGAATCTGTCGTTCTAAATGGCTCCTAGCGACTAAATTTTTTCCCTTCGGGTCTTGAGCCCTTTGTGTCTGCTTGTATGCCAAAATGAAAATTGTTAAGTGATGAACCTTAAGCGGGCCATCCCCTGTAGGCTACCATCACCATAACTCTGTCCTGGCCCCATTGTTCATAAATGGAAAATGATCCGCATTTGTCTGCTACATGGGACCTGACCTACCAATTGCCTTTGAATTTCCAATGATAGACGAATGAAACCAAAGCCTCCTGGCAATCCTAATGGTGTGGGTTTCTCCTCCCTGACTATTGTTTGATCTTGGCCATCTCGAATGGCCATCACCTAACCTCTTCCCACCTCATTTGACCCGAAAGCCTGAACTGCAAATGCACTACACTGCTACCTTTCAAAGCCACGGGTCCCACTTGGTGGAACTCCTCTTACAGGTTGTTGTCTTCCTAATGTAATTTCAATAGCAGACCCCAAAAATCCAAGTATCCTGTTGCACTCGCGTGCCTAAAAGATGATCTTCATGCCTCCAAATTTCAAAATGACCTTGACCCACATGCCAAAATAGAGTGACTTCCTTGGTGGACCCCACACATTGATCAAACCTTAGGGCGGGTTGGAATAGGCAAGCTATCATGCCCTGATTGTCATCCCTCATGTAGCAGCTTCAAAACGACCACTAGCCTAGGGAAGTCCACACCCTTGGGCCTGAATTGTTGAAACTCTCTCTTGCAAAAGGTTAATGTTGATCTGTGAGCGATGCTAGGATTCTTAAGTGATGAATTATATACTCTAACGTTGTTTGCAGGATTGTGGTTAACTTTCCCATGTTTTCATGCTTGAATGTGCTTACCTCTCTCTCGTCCGCAGGATATATGAAACCAGGTGTAGGACCTTCAGAGGTAGCCTTCTAATGAGGAGAAGAATGCTGAAGAGGAAATGAAGGAAGACACTGAACCTCCAATTGGGGAACATGAAAAAATCCCCAAACATGATGAAGAAATGCCTCTTTCAGAAGGGTAGTAGGAGAAAGAAAAAGAAGAGCAGGAAGAGAGCCTGAAGCACGACGAAGAGGTGTTGCCTCAACATGAGGAAAAGGAAGAACAAGAAGAAGATAAGCCCAAAGAAGAGGTTGAAACTAAGAAAATCCCCAGAAGCAGAGCACCATAAAGAACACGAGAAAGATCAAGAAGAAAAAGAGAACACTAAAGGGGAGGACAACCCCAAGGTACATATAGCCATTGAGTCCCCAAGAAAAGAAACCATTTTCATTCAGGATTCTGATGAGGAAGAAGGAGAAAAGATAGAGCAAGAGACTTTAGGCAATAAAGAAATTGAAATCCAACATGCCCATGAAGAGGAAGGCGATCGTGAATCAGAAAAAAGGGGAATCTCAGATGCCTAAGTGGCTAGAGAAACAATTGGAGAAGAAAACCCCAACCTTAAAGGATTTGAGGGCAAGGCTAGAGGCAATTTGGCTCGAGCCCAAATAAGCACAAAGAAAGAGAAGAAGTTGAAGGTCAGATCTCAGCTAAGAATGGATGTGTCCAGATCCAGGACCATGCAGATAGCCACTCCAATTATGGGAGAAGAAAGGGTAAGCTACAATGTCTCCACCCTTGATCTAGGAACTATGACAAGGGAACAAAATATTGACCATCTCCAGAGATCCGTGGCCACCATTGTGCACAAAATGCACAAAGATAAGATTTCCAAGGAGTTGAAGGCACCAGTGGTTGATCTAATGGTGTATATTCAACAATGGTCATCAGTTGAAGAGCTCCCTACCACATCCTTGACGTTGCCTCTATTGTTGTCCAAGGACCACATTGACCAACTAGAGAAAAGAAAGAATTGAACTAAAGCCACAAAGGATTGGTTTTAGTAAGTCCTCTACAATGGAAACATGGGCATAAGTCATGCTATCAGGAAAACCAAGAATTCCAGGAGTTATAGAGAGTGATTGAGGGAATAAGGAAATTCTGCACCGGCTTCCCCAAGTTATACAGGATCACGTACCCGAAGCTTGAGGCTATCCTCAAGGTACCTGGCAGATCCTAGGAGAAGGAGTTTTTTGTGGAAAAAGGTGATCATTGGCTTGTGGAGACATGGAAACCAATCCTAGACCACAGAAAGGAGGTGTTAGAACAAGTGCTCCATGAGGTGGAGCTAGAGATTGATTAGATCAAGGAAATCTGTGCTGCCTACAAAGAATACCTTAGGCTAATGACAGACTTTGATGTGCCCGTTGTTGAGCTAGATACAGAAAAGATAAAGCCCTACTTTCATAAGAAGATGGAGAACGGGACCATGGATGCACTAGTGCCAGATTTCATGGGTTTTTCTGCTTGTGCCTTCACTCAATCTAAGTAGGTAATTAAAAATGTACAGAAATATGACAGGGACCGGGGTGACCTCATAAATAAATTTAAAAAATTCATCTTCTAGGTGACCCAATTAGATATATTGGAGTGGGATAAGCTCTAGGGATTGATCGGAAAGTTTGTGGAGGACGCCACCTTAAAGAGGAATGAAGGAATTCATGTGATTGTTGACGAACTCCTTATAATGTAGCTACAACAAAAGGAAATCAGTAAAAGATAAAAGAGCTACAGTGCTGCCACAAGAAGACAAAATAGGCTAGAAGACGAGATGTAATTTTAAATTGTAATATATGTGGGGGTAGGTGAAACTCTAGTTTGTAGTGAATTTTGGCCACACAATGCAAATAAATCTTGGCCATTCATTTTAATTTTTGGACACTATAAATAGGGGGGTCTCCTCTCATTTTCAAAGAGAGTTGAGTTGTTGTGAAGACATGCTACTAAAATTTTAATAGTTTATTGGATTTTGATAAATTCTTGAGTTTCAACTGCATGTTACATGGTTCTTCTCCCACAGTTAGTTAATTTAAGTAGATTTACTTTGTTTTTTATGAGCTTTTCATGTTGTTAGTAGATTAGTTAATGTTGTTAATTGGTTTTGAAGAATTATGTTGTGTGTTGGCAACCTTCCTTGTCCATACTTTTGTTGTTTATTGATGATACACACTTGTGGAAAGTTAGTCTGGGCATAAACTAGAATTTTTTCTAAACTTCTATCTTTTATTCATGCTTATGGTGAATGAATGGTTGAATATTTGTAGTCCTTAGAAGCTTGCACAAATTTCATGAGACTGTGAGGTAATCTAGTTAAGTGGAATTCTATTTTAGGAAGGTTGTCTATAGTAGGATCCTCCATGATCACTGTTCATTGCAAGTTTTAGGTCCAGGATTCTCCTTTCCTCCCTACATTTTGTCCTTTTTTTATAAGTAACTTGAGCTAAGGTTCATTGCACATTGTAAAGCCAAATCTAAAGTTGAAATAGGAGTTCAAGACTGCTGTTTGAACTTGCAACAATTGTGCAACAACTTGCCCATCTGAAGAACTCCATTCTAAGATCCAACTTCCCTCCAACTTAACTCCGTAAGTCTCTGCTCTAATTACCAACAAGATCACATTGAACCAATTGAGAAATTCCAAGCACGTCATGACCGAACACCGGAGAGACCTTGGGGTGATTTTTAGCAACTTGTTGTTGGAGATTTCCTTTTAAGAGAGGTAGTGCACCTACACACTTCCTATGTTGAGAAAGTGCTAAAACACCCATCAATAGCTACATTAGGTGGGTATTCCATTATTCTTGGAAACTGTAGATGCATACATTAGATGTTAGTCAGGTGACATGACCATTTTAGATGGGAGGAGCACTAAATTTTTTGTTCTTTATCGACTTGCTCATCCATCTCATGATGAAGATAATCCTGTATGGCCACATGTTAGTGAAGAGGTCGAGGAAGTTAACTTTGTGGTGCAGCTTATGATGCTAGGTAGAAGCTCTTTCATGTAGCTCCAAGATGAGGATGAAGTATTGAATAACATCATTTAGAACCATTATGAAGAGGAGGAAGCATCATCTTCTCATTTTTCTACTCTAGTCAAGACACTTCTTCTTGCTCTTCCTGCAGCCACGGTTCCTCTAGATGTTTTTCCTGCAGCCACTATTCCTGCAAACAAACTTCCTACAGTAATAGGTATGTCCCGTACATTGCTGCCATATGAACTAAAGGTACCATGTGTTAATGAAGCAACCTTGATAGAGTTAACTACACAAGTATAGGTGTCGGAAGGAAAATATTTTATGTTAATAGTAAATTGAATGAAGAACAACAATTGTTATTGGAAAACCTATTAAGGACCCATCAACATGCATTTGCATGGGATTATCATGATATGAAGGGATTGGATCCTAAAATTTGTACACACAAAATTTACATCAAAGATGATTGCACCCCAGTAAGATAGCCATGAAGAAGAATTAACCCTGCACTAAGAGAGATTGTGAAAGGAGAATTGTAGAAATGACTAGATGTAGGATTTATCTACCCCATTTCAGATAGTCAGTGGGTGTCTCCATTAGTGATTTTTCCCAAGAAAGGAGGGAAATGATAAGTTTTGTTTTATTATAGGGAACTTAATGCTTCCACCAAGAAGGACCACTTTCCTTTACCCTTCATTGATCGAGTTTTGAACACACTTGTAGGAAAGCAATATTTTACTTTTCTAGATGGATTTAGCGGCTACAACTAGATCCAAATTGCACTAGAAGACTAGGAGAAGACCAAATTTATCTATCCATGGGGGACTTATGCCTATTTAGAGCTCCCATTTGGCTTATGCAATGCACTTGCAACTTTTCAGAGGGAAGTCATTAGCATATTCTTAGACATTTCTCATGATTGCATGGAAATTTATATGGATGACTTTACCCTTTATGGTGTTGATTTTAATCAAGCATTAGAAAATCTCAGGAGAGTCCTACAGAGATGTGAAGAAAAAAATTGTCCAAAAATAGTGAAAAGTGCTTCATGATGATGCAGGAAGGTGTAGTTCTTGGCCACTACATCTCCCATAAGGGAATTCAAGTAGATCCTACAAAAATTGAGGTAATCACAAATCTACCCACACCTGCAAAATAGAAGGATGTTAGGAGTTTCTTGGGTCATGTAGGATATTATAGGTGTTTCATCAAGGATTTTAGAAAGGTAGCAACACCATTGTACACTCTTCTCACTAAAGATGTTGAATTTCAGTGGACTGAAGCCTGTGACAAGGCATTTTATGACTTGAAGGCAGCTTTGACTCATGCTCCTATACTCAAAGGGCCTAATTGGGACCTTCCTTTCCACATCCATACTAATGCATCAGATTATGCCATAGGAGCAGTCTTAGGACATGAAGGAGTTGTTGAAAATTCCATTTACTTTGTCAGCAAAAAATTACAAGGAGTTGAATTTAATTATACAATGACAGAGAAAGAAATGCTGGCAGTAATCTATGCACTAAAAAAAATCAGACATTACATAATAGGCTACCAAATCTTTGTACACACTGATCATGCAACCATTAGATATCACATGAATAAACCTTTGATCACAAGTAGATTGGAAAGATGGTTATTGTTGATGCAAGAGTTTGATATAACCATTGTGGATAAACTAGGGAAGGCCAATGTTGTTGCATATTTTCTTTCAAGGCTAACTACATCAGAAGACAATCAATCCATAGATGACTCTTTCCCTAATTATCATCTATTCTCCCTCAATGTACAAACACCCTAGTATGCTGACATAGAAAATTAATTGGTCATAGGTAGAGTTCCTTCTCACTTCTCTCCAAAAGAGAAAAAGGAAGTCATTGAAAAATCTTTTCCTTTCTCTTGGATTGTTGGATGTTTGTTTTATATTGGACCAGACCATGTAATGAGGAGATTTGTGAGAGAAGATGAGACATGAAATTTTGCATGCATGTCACAACGAACTATGTGGAGGACACTTTGCAACCAAGACGACAACAATGAAGGTTTTGAACATAGGATATTACTAGCCAACACTCCACAAGGATGCATGAAGGTATACCAAAAAATGTGATAGATATCAAAGAATGGGCAGACCAACCAGATCTGATAAGATTCCACTGTACCCTCAGGCAGTAATCACTCCCTTTGACAAGTGGGGATTGGATTTTGTGGGACCTATTGACCCTCCATCAAATGGTAAGTCTTATATATTGGTATGCACTGATTATGTGACAAAGTGGGTGGAAGTTAAGACCATGAAGCATGCAAGAGATAAAAAGGTTGCAAAATTTCTTTATGAGGAAATTTTCACAAGATATGGAGTCCCAAGAGAAATAGTGACTGATCAAGGAGCTCAATTCACATAAACCCTTGTTGTAGCACTAGTTAATGAGTACAACATAAGGCATAGGAAGTTTACTCCTTATCACCCACAGGATAATTGCCAAGTTGGGGTGACCAACAAAGAAATTGAAGTCATTCTGACTAAAATAGTAGCTATTCATAGAAAGGATTGGGAAAATAGATTACCAAAAGTTGTTTGGGCCTATAGGACAACCTGGAAAACAACTACAGACTTCACTCCATTTGAGTTGATGTATGGAAAGATGACTATGATGCCCATTGGATTTGAATATAAGACTTTGCAGACTACGGTAGATTTGGGGATGGATATTTCTTAGGCACAAAAAGAAATAATCATGCAACTAAAAACTTTGGATGAGATAAGAAGAGAAGACCTACAACATAGAGTAGTGCAGAATCAAAGAATCAAGTGGCATGACAAATTTATCAAGGAAAAGAAATTCCAACTAGGAGATTGGGCCCTACTCTATGACTCAAGATATCAAGGCAATGTAGGAAAATTGCGGACAAGGTGGCTAGGACCATATGAAGTTGTTGAGTTCTTTCCTAATGGAGTTGTTAAGCTTACTACAATTGACCCTGTCAGGTTCAAATTACTCTTCAATGGTCATCACCTCAAATTATATGACAAGCCAGCTTCCAAAGAAGAGTTCCTATAGCAATTCACCCAACATTCAACACCTGAGCTTCTTGTAACCGAATGAAGTGGACCTAGTGTCCCTCCTTCTGGCTAATTAAGGTACACACTTCTCATAATAAAGACTTTCACTTATGTGGAAGTCCATTTCTTCGTCCATCTGCCCATTCACCCATCCATCACCACGTTTCTCTCTCTTCTATCACTTCATTCCACCTCACCCCATTCCACTTCATTTTCATTAAGTGCTCAATTTATTCCCTAAAAGTTGGGTGGTACTTTCTTGACAACCTTTGCAGCAAATCTTCCACGCATTCAGGTATGTGCGCATTAATTGTTAACTTTAATAATATTTTAAGTGTGTTCATTTAATCATTGTATGTTAGTATAGATGTTTACATAAAATACCATCATTCCCTGTCAAATCACCACCTCCATCTCACATGTGTGGACACATGTCCAAATATAGGTTGGGGGGAGGGGAAAGAAAAAGATGTAAATATATTTCCCATGTGTCAATTTATGCTAGGCTACGTCAAAAAATTTAAAATGAGCTGATTTGAAATCTGAGTGAGAGGACGACTTGCATGTATGAAGTGACATTAACTACAGCCGTCATTTCTTCCCATCATAATTCCCCTTTATCACTCCTTTTCTTTCCATTATTGACCCTGTCATAATCTTGAGTTGCAAGAAAAAAGGTGAAACAAAGAAAAGAAAATTCAGTCGATATTGGCACTGGAAATTTAGCAGGTACTGGAGGAAAGTGAGCTTAATTTTTAAATAGGAATTGCAGGAAATAAGTTGCAGAGCATTTTTTTGATTGTAGACAATGGGAGGTGGTTTAATTCAAAATGAAACCACAGTGCATGATGTTTTATTGCAAAATGCACAATGCCTGACCGAATTTAGAAATTGTGGATGGTCAGATTACTTCCTAAAGCTAGATGGATTTGATGAAAGCATTGCCCTTGAATTCTCCTAGACATTTTCTGAAGGGAAAGCCATAGTAAAAGGGTTAGAAGTTGTGGAAACTGAGGATAGAATTGAATAGGTCATAGGGTTACCGACTAATGGAAAAAATTATCCTGTCTCTAGAGACACCAAATCAGCTAGGGCCGAATTTATAGAGCTGAACGACCCCTCATTAAGCATTGATAAATAGGGTACAAAGAGAATGTCTCTGCTTGAGCCATGGAAGCATATAACCATTTATGTTATCAAATACATCAGCCGTGAGGGTCGCCAATCAAATTTGTATTATGTGCACTTCAAGCTTTTGAATCACATGAGGCATGGAAGGAGGATGAATGTGCTTAATGTGCTATACAAGTTTCTCTCAATCATGGTAGTCGAGACCCAAAAAGGTAGGGATAATTCTATTTCCCACCATTTTCTGATTAAATTGCTAGTTGAAAAGTCTCTGCATGATGTATTTGGAATGACCTGGGAAGAATTTATAAATGTTGATCAAATTAGACCTGAGCACTTGCAACCTAGGGCTTTACCTCAACCTCATAGGTCTAGTAGGAGATTGAGCATGGTTGAAGCCCCTCTTGGTGCTTCAACCTCTAGTGTTGGATCTAGTGTGAATCCTGTTGCAACAAGAGAAACCATAGAAATTAGTTCTTTTGGAACGTGGCATTCAGAAAAAGCAAGCTCTTCATCAGATTCTGATGATGATATTCCACTTGAAACCCTAATGAAAACTAGGGCACAAAAGAGAGAAGTAGAAATGAGAAAAGGAAAGGCCAAAACACAACCAGTAGAAAGTAAGGTGTCAAGTTATAAGAAGAGGAAAGCTAACACTGTTCATCCTGTAGCCAAAGGAAAATGTGAGAGACCTCCCAAGAAATCAAGACCAGTTGGGCCTACGATTGGTATGCCTCCATAGGAAAGCCCTAAGCCTGGTGAGACATCACATGAAGACCCTAAATCTCCAATGGGGAAGGATAATTTCAAAGGAGAAGACATGTTTGGGAGAACAAAAAAGTATAACACTAGTCGATCTTGCTAACATTGTAGAAGAGTTTGAGGAAAATCAGGATTTCCTACAACATGAGCAGGAAGTCCTACAGCAAGAAGTCTTGTAGCAATAGCCAAAGCTAGAGCAGGAGTTCCTATAGACACAACAAAAACAAGAACGAGGGCCCCTGCAATAAGTGGAAGAAGAAAAAATACCCCTGTAGCCAGAGATAACTAGATAGCCTGAGTCCATGCAGATAGTGCCATATGATGAGCCACCATCAACAAAAAAATTGGTAGGAATTCATAATCCTCCTGATTTTATAGCACATAAGAAAAATTTGAATTTATGGAAAGAAATAAAAAGGAGGGAGGAAGAATGGAAAAAGGAAAAACATAAATTGAAGAAGGAAATTCAAAAGAAGGATGAGGAGATTGAAGATAAGGATGCAAAATTCGCCACCCTGAAGCAAAGGGTGGATGATATGGCAACCTTGGCACCACAGATTTTAGAATGTAGGACCCCTCCAAGGGTCTATTCTCTACTTCTAAAAGAGAAATATCTCTCTTTTAAGCTGTCAAGGATTGCCTCAGGTTTGAATCCTTCTATTGACACCCCTGTTGAATTTTTCAATGCTTATAGGATTTCCTCACCTGAAATAAAGAATTTTCTATGTGAGTTTTATTTGCATAATTATGTTGTAATTCAAGACCAAGATTGGAAGCCACTTTTTTCTATTGGGGATGTCCAATTAAGGGAATTTATGTCTTGGGTACAAAATGAGATTAGTTGGGGACAACAACATGGGGATTATAAGCAATTGGAGTCTAACATCCCTTTGCCCATTAGGGCTAAATCAAGCAACCCAAGGGATATTTACAGAGAATTTCATAGAATGCTTCTCAGACCTAGTTATAGCAATAGGATTATGCCTTGGATTGAGGCATTTTACAGTGAGTATGAGGTAAAGACAACAACAAAGGAGGAAACTATGAGAAGATGTCTATCACAAAGATGGAATAGTCTAACTAATGAGTTGAAACAAGTTGAGCCTCATTCCATACACAACTATGTTGTAGCACTAAAAAATATTGATAGGTATATTAAAATTGGGAGAACATAGGGGCGATTGTGGCTTCCCCTAACTTTCCAGCCACCCATGTTCATGTGGCCTGTGCTAAACTTCAAATTCTACCAATATGAAATTGCTGCAGGAAAACAAAGATGGAACAGATTTGACAAATTGGGAAGATTCTTTTGGAATCCTTATTCATGCATTGTAGCCACTGATTTTTGATAGCTATTAGTTGAAAATTTCAAAGCCTTGACCAAGCAGAAGAACAACCCTTCCCCTGCTAGAGGACCAACAAAATGTTAGTTTGGGGGGAGTGATGAGCTTAGTTTTTGGTCCAATTTTGGGTAGAATGTATAGTTTATTTGCTGGTAGATGTCATGGAATTTAATGTTAAATGTTGGTATTTTCATAATGTTTCCCTCAAACCATTGACATTGAACTTAATCCTATCTCTGCAAGCTTTAATGACATTTCCCATATTATGTGGATTATCTATATTGATTTTGCATGTAGTTAATGAATGTTCCTTAAGATGGTTATAGATGTGTACTTATTATGAGTACTAACATTACCATGCAGATTTAATATGCTAAGTTGAGAAAGACATTGCCAGTTTGGCATGCACCATAATGTCTAGCAAAGGAATCGCTCCAAATCAAAGGAGGCCGATGGAAGAAGATTCTTCATGCAACT
>VDFB02226973.1:0-11396 GCA_007258455.2 Sequoia sempervirens | reverse complement strand
CAATCATGGTTGTGTTAGATACCTTATGGAGGCATGTTGAGGATTACAATTTTGAGTTGAGTAGACTATCTTTTCCAATGCCTAGGTTTGTGATAGACAGTGGCATTGTTGATTTTGCTGACTCAGAGCATTTTGGCCACTATGGTTTCACTATTGTGATCAGAGTAGGGCAACATCAGCACGGTGGGTCCTCTTTCAGACGGATATGGGACCCTGGGATTGTACTTGGTTTGGTTTGGTGCAGTTTGAGTTTTTCTAGAGTTGTGGTGGCATTGCTTGAGGACAAGCAATTTTGGGAAGGGCGGACTGTAATGTCCCCAATTTAGCCCTACGCTCTTCATTTGGATTTAGCCTATTTCTAGGAACTCGTAGGCTAAGCAGAAGCTCGAATCAGGGTTTCCAAACTTCTTGGAGGACGTTTTCGTCTTTTTACGGAGCTTGCACTTGGAAATGTTGAACTTGGATTGCGGATTCCTTCTAGGTTTTCTGAGAGCTTCACGTTGGTGGTTTCGGTTCGGCATTCTGAGCAATTACATGGATTTACTATTTTTAGTAAATTCTATTTTTAGCAGTTGACTTGTTGACTCCTGATCAATAGGCTTCACTATGGCAGTCTATTCAGACGGTATGGTTGAATTTGGCTTCTGATGCATTTCCATGGTGATATAAGATATTTTATATTATAATGTTATAATTTTAACATTATAATTCCTTGTTCTAGCATCATGAATTAATATTGTCTTTAAAAGGGGGGACATTGAAGGGTATTTTCACATGGAGGAAATATTTTAATATTTCTAAAGCCAAATATTGCTCAAGGAGTTTGGACGCCAACTTTGGGTGAGCCAAATATTTTATTTAAAAAGTGAAATTTATCTTCTGAGGCAAGTACGCCATCCTGAGGGTGAAGACAAAAGACAAGTCAATGACCTAAAAGAATCTTTGAGGTGGCGCCCTTCTTGGAGGTTTCTAGAAAGCTCTTCTAAAGTTATAAATTGGAGCTCTGGGTCCTCATTTTGTTCATCTGATGAATTTGCAAAGTTATGCTGCCGGAATGGTGTTGGAATTGCTTCGAGGAATGCATACCTCCTAGCTTGGCTCTTCTTCTTGCTTGAAAGACAGCAACTAGTTGAGAGGTTTAGTTGTAGTTGGTTTCCTTTCATTGTAGTTGGTTCTTCTCACATTTTGTAGTTGAGTTATTGTATTTTCTATCAATTTTAGAGTTGCTGGTTTTGTATGGCTGTAGGTTGTTTTTACTCACAACTCAAGAAACATAAATAATATTGTTCTGGGTACTGTTCCAATCTATTTTCCTATGTAGGGCGACCATTTGTGCAAGTTTCCAGAATTTTATTTGAAGTCTATGAATTATCTAAAGTAAATCGCCCTTGCTTGCAGGCAATTTCACTTTGTAAGTGCTTTGGAAGCCATGCAAAATAAATAGGGGTCTTTGTGAGAAGTTTTTCTGATCCATCTTCATTGTCATCATCATTGGAATGTTTTGCATTTGATTTCACGTCAATAGGGTTAGAAATGAGTGAGATATGATCATTTTTGTGTGGTGCTAGGTTGCTGTTTTACCTTTTTAAAGTGCAGATCTGTCTTAAACTGAATATTCAGTTTGGTATTTGAGTGAAGGAAAGGGTCTTGGCATTCTTGTTAAGCAAGGAGAATCCTCTTAATTGATGTACGCTGTATTGTTCTAATTCTATGCTCTTGGCAGAAGATTTCTCTTCATATTGTAAGCTGAACAGTAGTACTGTCAGCCGTTCTCTAATCTTGCTTATCATGTTTTGTAACGATTACTATACATTCTGAAGTGCTTTGTAATTCTTTATATCTCCGCCCTATGGTAGCTCCATTCCCACTCCGGGTTTGAAAGCACATTCTGGGTGTTGAGTTTACTTTCAGCATTCCCGCTTATTTTCCTTAATTGCATTGTAATTCTTAGCATCTCCGTCATATGGTAGCTCCCATTCCATCTTGGATTGGAAAGCACATTCTTGACGTCGAGTTATTTCAGCTTATTAGTTGGTAGGGATCCTTTGACCATATGCTCGTCGTTCTCCGGCGCATTCTTGGTTAGAGTTACCTTCAATTGCATTTTGTTTAAGACACTGACGATCCTCTTGCCATATGACAGCCTCTCTCGTGTTGAGATTGAGTGCGCATTCTTGGCAACGAGTTATTTGTAACTGCTGATTTGAATTATTTAACCCTAACGGGTGCTCTCTACATTGTTGTGTACTTGGTAAAATTTGAAAAAATTTGGCTCGGAATATTTCAGCTACTCTTTGCTTTCATCCACTCCAAGGGGTCAAAGAGGTTGAGCTTATTTTTCAGCCTCATCCAAAAATGTTTCTCTGCGCCTTTCTATTCCATGTTAAGGCCACCTTTCTTATCCTCATGGTTTTTAACCATGTTAAAATCACCTCCAACAATCCAAGGTATATTAGGGAGGTCAAGCAACCGTCTCCACAGCTCAATCCTCTCCTTGTAGTCATTGGGTGCATACATAGAGCAAACCCCAAAATTTGTATCACCCTTCTCAAATGTGGCCCACACAACCCTGTTACATGGGGAGGCCCCAAAAATAGTTATGTGTTGAGTCCAATTATTGGAAATTAAAATGACAGTACCCCCCCTTCCTCTCTCGTGCTTGGAGGTAACATGGGCTGAATTGCCCCAAATAGAGTTTAAGTTGGTCTCGAGGGTGAAACCCACAACCTTGACTTCCTGGAGGAAAATGAAGTCCTTGTTCTTTTCAAGTTAAGGAATCTTCTTATAACATACTTCCTATCTAGGGACTCTAGCCCCTTACATTCTAGGAGGTACAGTTAAGCATCATCATTCACAGCCTTGTCATGGGACTCTTTGGCATTCTTGAATATGTCAAAAATTTTTGAACCTGAATCTTCATTCTCCAACCTCTTGGAGGAAGGGGTGTTGGTCTCGAGGGTGAAACCCACAGCCTTGACTTCCTGGAGGAAAATGAAGTCCTTGTTCTTTTCCAAGTTAAGGAATCTTCTTATAACATACTTCCCATTTGGGGACTCTAGCCTCCTCACATTCTAGGAGGTACAGTTAAGCATCATCATTCATAGCCTTGTCATGGGACTCTTTGGCATTCTTGAATACGTCAAAAATTTTTGAACTTGAATCTTCATTCTCCAACCTCTTGGAGGAAGGGGTTGGCAAGATGGTGCTTGTTTTCTTCCTTTTAACTTTGCTTATACTAATGCTACCTTTGTTGAGTGAGATTGACTTATTTTTCCTTCCCCTTTTCTTAGGCTCACTGGGAGGTTGTGGAGCAGTTTCCTGCTCATCCCCAGGAGTAGCATCAAGCTCATTTTCAATTGTAGTCATTTGGATGCTAGGAGACCTATCTGAGCCTTTAATGTCATTTGTGTTAGGAGCTATGTCACCAGCCTCTTGGGAATCCATTAGCCCTTCAGTGGGAATCTTATCGCCAAGCTGCCCACATGGGTCAGCAGGGTCAATGGGGGGATTAAATATCTTATTGAGCCATTTAGAGTTCTCGGTCTTGTCAACAGACCAATTTTTGATCATTTTGGTTAGGGACTCTATGCTCTCTTTTAGAGGTTGAGGGAGCACTTCTACATTCATAGGAGGTTTCAACTTTCTTTAGTGGGGAAAGGTCCTCCAAACCCCTAATGTCTTTGGGGCCAACCTTACAACTATTGTTAATAGTTTTAAGAGAGGGAGAGTTTTTATTCTTGGGGATTTTACTAGCTGTGCAGGAAGACACATTTGAGCGAACATGCAACATAGTGCCATCCATTTGGGTGGGATTGTGGTTCTCCACTTCTTCAATCCCTTGCTCTTGTCCAAGAGAAGAACCCAAATGGGTGGCATTATCATGCAGATTCATAGGAGTTTGAATCTTGTCTTCAAAATTAGAAATGATATGTTTGACAATAGAACCAGTTGTGTTGATAGTCTCATTATGCTTAACATTTCCAAAGAGGTTCTTATTGCACAAGCCATTATTCTTAACCTCATCATAATAAGCTTCTATTTCATAATTTTTTCCCTTGTCTTTATTCTTACTAGATTCTATATTCTTTCTGATCTTGTTCATCACAATTTGTTGAGCGTTAAGCTTTCCCTAGTGCAAGGGGGAATTAGCAACAACATTTGAAGTAACTGGAGTGCAGGGAGTACATCAAAGACGGGAGCAGAAGGGGAGGCAAGGGATCTAGTAGGAAGAGAGGAAGCCTCGGCCTGGAGAGGAGCAAAAGAGTTGGCAGAGTAGAAGGAAGGAAAGAAGCGGGCGTTGTGGGGTCAAGAGAAGTGGAGGGGAGAACTTTGGTAGTAGGAGAGGTGGGCGGGGGAATTGATGGAAGAGAGGAGAGAGAGGGGCAAGCAGCAGAAGAAACCCTAGAGGCAATGACGGGGGTGACTAAGTCAAAGCCAGCGCTAGGGGCTGAGCCAAAAGACACAACCTTTGCCTGGGAAGGAGAAGCCTGACTAGCAGTCCCTTCACCACGAGCAACATGGTTCTGCTTCAAACTGATTTTTATGATAGGGTAGTTTTTGTGAATATGACCTTTTCTGCAAAGGTAGTAGGAATTTAAACTGCCTAGGGTTTCAAACAGGCAAAATTGCAATGAGCCATCTATTAAGATGCCCAACTTGGTTGACAATTCTACACCTGGGTTTAGTGCAATAAGGACCTGATCATTCACATTAGGCAGCGTAACTTTTGGCCTATCAATTCTCACAACATTCCCAAAGGGAGCAAGCATTTGCTGGATGAAGGACAAAATATTTTAGGGAATCTCTTTCACAAGTAGCCATCTAGGCCAGGACAATGCAAGGATTTCATCTCCATTAGCCCCATGGGACCAAGGAATGACCCTAAAGATGCATTTCCCTATGCTCCAATAAGATTTTTTTAGAACTTTTTCTTGCATTTCGTGGCTTTTGAAAAAAACTAGAAATAAGCCACGTTGAATCATTCTACACAGGGAAATTTGCACTTTCATCTTTTTAACCCAAATATTATTAAACCAATTATCTGAAAAATTCCTGGCTGGCACATTACCAGTATCAACAACAGCCATAAAAATAGCAGAGCCAAAGAGTTTATTTGTTTCCCTACAAATTGTATTCTTCATATCCTCATTTGGGGAAATGATTGTAGAGTCTGGGTAGCCAGGAGAATACTTACCGTCCTTACTCCCATCGGCCATGCTCACCTCCTTGCAGTCGTTTGGAATGATGAAGAACTTGGCATTTGAAAGGCAAGGATATGCTTCTTCGACCACGACATCTCTAAAGGACTTAGAGGCATTGGCACCTCCGTTCATTTTATCTGGGTTAATCCCAGATGGCTAGGGGGGGTCTGTACCCCCCTCCATTGAAGCAAGCACACACAAGAGGGTGTTTCAGGCCAAGAACATAGGAAACCAACACGCACGCAAAACCTAGAATAAAGAAAACACAAAGAAACAGTCTACTTGGAGGGCAAGAACAAGGAGCACATTTAATAGACGTACGAAGAGCAAACCTGCGTGGGGGAGGCCCAAGCCTCCCCCACCACTGCTTTGAAGGAAGCCCTAAAACCGCCAATCCCGAGGCAATGCCCTTCTGATAGAGCCGTCCCTAATCGCCTTTGATTTCTTGTATTCCAACCTCAAAGGTAATTTTTTTCAATCGGGAAGTAAGTTTGAGAATTATGATATATATATATATATATATATCATAATTGTATAAAGATATTTTATTACCAATTAATATAGTAGATCCCTTTAGAAATCTATTTTGAATTTATAAAAGTGTTTTGCAAATAAGGAGGCTGAATTCATGAGACTTGAAATACTGGCTTTTCCTTCATCAAGCATGCCACCATGAGAAGGAGCACTCGTGGGCCGGTAGGTGTATGAGTGCTCCTAGGCTTGATCAAGGAGGATGGAGTGCCTCCAAGGTGGACTGAAAGATGGAGTGGACCTGAGATCGTGGCATGTTCTTGGGCCGGGATGCAGATGAGTGCTCCTGGACTTGAGGATCTTCTCAAGTACACCACCCTGAGTAGGATGGACCAAGGATCCACTCATGTTCTTGCAATACAAGGACAACCATGTTTGAGATTGTTGTTTGCAAGTACTTCCTATGAATTCCTAATATGATTGGCTATAGGAATATACCTTGGAATAATCATTAATGATGTTAAGATATTTTGAATTCAAATATTAATAATGCTATGAAATATTATGATGTATTGTTCTCAATATTATAATATTTTACGTAATATCCCAAAAGGGGACATTACATTTAAATACTCAGATGCTTTGCTGGTTGAATATTATTTAGAAAACATTTTCAAAGGAGCAAGGGAGAATCTAAAAGTTCGGGCATACCAGTCTCTAGGATTCTAAAATTCTTCTATTTTCGACCAATGTTTTGCCCTTTTATAGTTATTTTCTTCAAAGGCAGATGCATGACAATGGATGATTTCATGCTGAAACGTGTTGAAGGTAGTTAGATATACAATGGTGCTTGCTGCATGTTTTCTCTAATCTGCAGCATTAACAGAAAAATTGTATATACAGAAACCTTTAACTTAGAAGAAATAAAGCCCTTTTAACTTAAAAGATATAAAGCTTTTTTGATAAGCAAAGTGGGTTATTTTTACGAACGCTTTTAATGTTAAAATATTTTTGTTTTCCAAAAGTAGAAAAAGGTGGCCTTAATGATGACAGCCCAAAGGGAAGTAAATTTGGAATACCTCGACAATTGCAATAGAAGTATAATCATTGATTGGAAACCAGTCAGTGAGTTTCTTATATATAAATCATAAAACCAATCAATAAGAATGAAAGCGACAAAGCCTAGTCGTATACAATGAGTGAAGATTAGACTGGAAAACATTGCTTAATGCTTTGTTAGACCATGTTTGTAATATGCTCTATAATTGCAAATTTGTCATTTACCTATTTGAGTGCAACCAGCTTATGGCAACTCTAGTTCAAAACTCATAGACCAGCAAGGATCTATCTGTTCTGCTCCACTGCAACATCTGTAGGTGGGCATCTTTTTCCCTTGAAGTCTGCAAGGGAAATCTAGATCCTGATTGAAAGGAATTTTAGAGATATACAAAGTTACCTAGAAACATGGGGCAACAGTATGGGTAGGGGCACAGGGACACCATTAAAATTAGATAATTGAGTAAATGAATAAGGGTAAAGCTTTTATATATATATACACTACAAAAAATTGTGCGTACAATGACAGGGATGTAGTCCTTATTCTTATATTGGATTTTCCTAGTAACTATGGAGATAGATGTTGTTTCAAAATTTTGAGGGGGATTGTGAGATCTTGAAGTGATGACGAAGGAACTCTTTGGAATATTCACTTAGGAAATAGGTCGCTGCATGGTTAAAGGCATCACCTATTTTTTATAACTAGCGGAGATTCATATAAGTACAATGTTTCTTGAGGTTTCTGACTAGGGAATGGGAAGGGGGATGTGTTTTTAGGATAATAGAAATTTTCTGATTTTTTGATACTGTGAATATGACATCAAGATGTCCCCAAATTCAAGCAGAAATGGCATATGCTCAAATGCTATTTTCTTTTGTTGATAGTAGATGACTAGAGGATGTTTTGCAACTTTTTTCCAAGATGTCTAGGATGCTTGTCAAAGCTCAGGGATGCTTCCCCATGGAATGTTGTATAATACAAACTTGAAATGTATGGGCAAGTGCATAACCACTGTGTGTGTCCATCCATCTAATATTAGATCACATCTATTGGTTCCCAAATTTGCATATCATTAAATCTTAAAGGTTTGCCACATCTTATGTTCAGATTCAATCAACTCTTCTCCCTTGCACTTCAAGCTCTGCAGAACCTAGGGGACTCACCCTTAATGACACTGAACATGAATATCACACAAAGTTGTATTACAGTGCCTAGCAGATAATAAATTTCATACAAATGGACAAGGGTTTAAATGTTTGCAAGCATGAATCGCATTGTCCTTTTCTTTGAAAACTTGGTATGAAGAATGGAAATGATTATGAATAAATTTCAGAAAATGGCTTATGATTTATGAGTTCAAAATGTTGTTTCTGAGAATGGGAGAAAAGCACAACATCAAGCTGGTGCATGTTAGGGGCTACAAAGTGACAATGTCATGTGAATACTTCTATCATAACATTTAATATGTTCCGATGGTCATTCCAAACAAATGTTATTTCCTTACAATAACATGACCTACCAATGACTGAAATAACACAATTCTACTTAATAATCCATCTGCAATTTAAACACTCTAATTATTTTCCATTAAAAAAGCTATACCACTCCTTGAATGGATAGTAACACAAAAAATAATTCGTTACTGCAAATGAGCAATGAAGTATGCTACAACCCTTGATTGTTTTATTCAAAGAAACTGTTTACATTGTAGGTTGGAGACAATTGCACAAACCAGCATATATTCATATTGTTGGCATTTAAATTAGCACCTCTGGAGTGCTAATTGTAAACGTTCAGCTATTACAAATGTTTTGCAACACTTCTTCGTTATTTAAAGAGAAGTCCCTCTTTGCTGATGTAATGCGTAAGAGTGGGTAGAGTAGACTAAGGTTCCTATCTTTTTGTACTCAGCGGCAAGACACAAGGGTGCACAAACACAATGCACCGTAGCTAAGCTTTTCTCTGGTGTCGACAGATTTTAACTATGACTAAAACTAGCTTTTAATCTATCCTATCTCCTCAAGGTAAACAGAGCATGAGGGCATACGAGCGGGAATGGATTGGTTGGATCACTTGAATCTGCCGTCTCCTTAGAATATGGCCGAGGCTCTGAACTCTCAGATATATGCTGGGATAAGGTTTTATACAAGCAAACGCTCTTCACGGTAAGTTGGATCTGAGACCTGCCAAGGAGGAAGAACCCCTATCTGAGGTATGGGCTTGGAAACGACTTACTAGAAACAACAAATTACGATGTTTTGGCATACAAACTTGCTAAGGAGGAGGAACCCCTTTCCGAAGTTGTAATGAGCCTTGCTCAACTGAATTCAAAATATTGATAAAGAGCTGGAAGAATATCGTGAAACAATTCACTTGCAACCTCCCAGCTTGCTGGTTTATGTGATCCGACTGATATGCTTGCTTGAAAATGATTCAAAGTGTTCCAAATGCTTATAAATTCAATACTACTATGCATAAACAATCGCTGATATGCATTCACAACTTCGTTTTATCATTTACAATGCACTTCAATGATTTCTATACGCAAATTATTCATCTTCAGCCACTTGACATTATGTCAAACAATTGGCATACAAGGGATATATGACTGTTATAAATTTTCAGTTTGCTTCAATAACTTTTAACAGCACTTGTGATTGCAAGAATTGCTTGAAGTTCACTTCTAAATGATTCTATCAAACACCTAGGATGCATATGCAAGTCTTTAATATTTTTCTATGCATAAAAATGAATTCTAACATCAAACTAACCACCTACAGCCAAGTGACATTTCATCATACAATTGGCATGCATCCTACACTAAATGATGTATGAATTGAATTGTTTGCTAAAAACAATGATTGGATCAACTACTTATTCCTCCTTGAAGATTATTACAATGCATACATAGAATGGCCAAGACTCTTGGCACTTACAAATTATTCATTGGTTGCCATGAATGTGCATCTACAGCTGATAACAAACAATGATATAATGCAATACTAACAAGCTAAATGACAAGAACCTGGTGGAGCAATGATGCCTTGAATGTGTGATGAAGAATCAAGCCATGTCTCATGAAGCTTTAATCACAAATGCCCAAGTCGACTTACTCACCAGTCATCCCTCATATTTGTACTTTTTAGTGAACAGATTAAATGCACAGAAAAAATAATTCAAAATCAGAAACAATGACACAGCAGATACCCTGGGAAAACCCTCCTCTTGAGGGAGAAAAACCCAGCAACAAAGATCTCTCTTATATTTATAAACAGTGGCAACAATTCTCTTTACAATGAGGCCTAACACAAAGCCAATATTCAGCACCTGTGCAAGATGCAAGAACAGAAAGACAAACTGACTCTCCTTCAGATTCAATTCAGCCTTAGAGGAAATCGCAGTCTGCTCTTGAACAATTTGCAATCTGAACTGGAACAATCCACAATCTGTACTTGAAGCTCTTGAAGGAATTCACTTCACAGATCGCACTTGACTGAAATCGCACTTCACAGTTCGCACTTGACTGAAATTGCACTTCACAGTTCGCACTTGACTGAAATCGGACTTGTAGAATTTGCTCTTGATAATATTCGATATCTCTAATAAGAAATTCGCACTAGATGATGATACAAGGGAGTCAATTGATCTCCTATATATACAATACTATGTGAGAGGTTGCACCTCTACAAGAACAAAGTCGGCCTCAAGAAGAGATTAAACAAATAACAAGTCGGCCAAGATAAATTATAATTTCCAATGAAGGTCGGCCCAGAACTATAATGTTGCCAAGAGAGAATATAATAACAAATAAGGAATGAGGTCAGCCTCATAACATTCGCGCCTCCTCATTAAATGAAGTCAATACAAAATTCAATATAAATTAAATAGCTGAAGGGCTATCATTTAATTTATGTTTCCTCCAATTGGACTAAGCTGGAAGGATCGCCTGAAGCTGTAAATATCATTAACACTATTTGCAAAGAATAATTTTTATAGAATCATATGCAACTCTTTCAAGCCGTCTCAAGCTCCTAGCATGGTTGCCCCTTCACCTAGAGTTGAGCGCCCCACTCTCCAAGTTAAATCGCCAAAGTATGAGGGAGTAAAGAGCAAATCGTGGTCTCCAAGATGATTGTAAATTCCTGATAAAATGAATATCGAATCTATAACTGCTAATGATTGGTACTTCGTGTCTTCGTCTCCTTCCAAAATTAATTTAATGAAGACATAAATTAATCGGCTATTTATTATATATGAGATATTTAATGGCAACAATGTAATTCCTAAAAGGGCCGACCTCCTTTGTATTTAATATATTTTAATTATAATATTCTTCTCTACCTTGGCCGACTTTGTACATGAAGAGGTGCGACCTCTCTCTCATTGTGTATATATACAAAGTCATTTCCATTCCTTCAATCATCAAGCAAGTTCGAATTATTCCTTCATTTTCAAGTGCGAATTCCTTCAAAGAGCAGATTGCGAATTTCTCCAAGTACAGATTCAGTTTACAAGGAAGAGCAGAGTATATTCTGTTATTGCATCTAGAGTTGATGCTGGTTATTGGCCTTGTATTGGCCTCATTGTAAAGAGAATTACTGCCATTACTTTATATATAAAAGAGAGATCTTTGTTGCTGGGTTTTTCTCCCTCAAGAGGAGGGTTTT
>VDFB02226965.1:0-16846 GCA_007258455.2 Sequoia sempervirens | reverse complement strand
CAAAAAAGTGAGTACTCGCTAGGCATGTGGAGGTTTTTCAATTGAGAAAAGGAAGGGTTTGATAGATTTCTCGAGGCAATTTTTCCCGAGAAAATCTGGAACATGGGTTTTGTAGGCAATGGAATTCTAAGGCAACCCGGATTAGTCGATTTTGAAAAAGATGTGTTTCTGACCCACATGCAAAGGAATTCTCAGAAAAAAGCATAGAGCTTTAGAATAAAGCTACGGGGCAATTTTCTTGAAAAAATCTAAGACATGGGTTTTGTTGCTGTCGCTTAAGTATGTGAACCCAGATGATCAGATTTTGAATATTTTTCCGTTTTCTTTGACATGCAAAGAATGCCTAAAATGAGAATAGAAGAAATTAGACAAAAGATAGAAGTTCGTTTTTTGTTTATTCTGCTTCTGTAGAAAATCGCCTATGCTTGACTGAGATTCGATGAAACCTGCATGCATTGAAAAATCTAACTCTAGAAAATTAATCTTCTGAACAATTTGGACTCGGCATTGAAAAATTGAACTCAAAGAACATTCGAATCTTCAATTGCTCAAGAAATTCGCCTTTCATTGAACTCTGATACGAGAATAATGGCGACTTTAAAGACTTAAATAAATAAATTCAAGCATAAAATCATCCATCCTCATGCAATAAGGCGCCACCTCTAAAAATATTTAATTTAATTTTGATTGGGCCTCAAAATATACGACCTCATTAAATTGGGTTTTTGAAAAAGGTAACTGAATCTTAAATTTACCCTAAAAAGGTTGCCACCTTTAATTTATTCAGTTGACTCAGCATGCAATTCAGTTAATTGAACATGCATGCATAAAATCGTCCATTTTGAGCAATTAAAATATTCCCACCTTTAATGGGCGCCCAAATCATCTTTAGTTCAAAAAGTCAACCTTTGACTTTAGGCATTTTTCTAGACCGTCATTTTTAATGAAAATTTTGGATTTTGAAACCTCTTCAGAGCTCTTGTTCAATCACTGACTCTGATTGACTGACACTTCCAATTGACTGGCTGACAGTTGTGTTGCAAAGAATGACCAATTCTAACCAAATCACTCCTTTAGACTGCAATCCAGAAAACTAAGATTTGAGGCCTCAAAAATCCAAGCGCCCTTTGCAAAAGTTGTGCTTTTCCTCAGACTTAGCCATATTTTCATCAATTTCATACCTTACGAAGGTGAACTTGACTCCCTCGTATCTTGTGTTCGACAAAGTTTCAGGACTGAATAATTGGCTTACTGCAGAGCTGGCTCCATTCTGCACAACAGTTTCAAGACAACACTTGATCAAATTCCAACATTTGATAGCTGAAAATCAAGGGCGCCCCTGGCCTCCTTTTTGCTCCAGAGAGCCATTTTTCCAACTGGCTAAAATACCACTAAATCTCCAGCTACAGGTTGACTACTCGTCTTCTGATCTGATGGAGGCATGCAATGGAAAGCTGGATGTAGCATGGCCAGGATGAACACCTGAGATCACCAAAAAGAAGACATTCAAGGCTCCAAAACCTTGGGCACCCCTAGCTAACAGGGGCACTTTTGCCTTTTCCTTGTCATTCTGACCAAGATTTAACCTCGTGTTTGACCTCTGATCCCGACAGTTCAGCAACTCAGATTCACCCACTGACAAATGTGTTGCGAAGCTTGATCAAATATGAGACAAACATCCTAGGTGTCGTTTGGTCAAAAACCTTCATCTGATACTTCAAAAAGATGGGCGCCCTTTACAAAAGCTGTGCTTTTCCCTCAAGTGTTAGTCATTTTTTCATCTTCCTCGTTTCTTGCTGAATCTCCCGTATCAAGTGCTAGACATATCTTTTAGACTGGCTAGATAGCTCATCGCGAAGCTGACAGTATTCTTGACAAGCCTTCTTGGAAGTGACAAACCTCAAAATTGAAATCTGAGCCTTCAAAATCTAGGGCCCCCCTGGCCTCCAGGGGCTCTAGTTCTCCAGAGTTAGCCAAATTTTGATGATTTTCATCCTAGTGAAAAACTCCTCCAAGACAAAGCATTATTTTGCACGTATCTCACCATAGATTCTTCATTTGAGCGTTTTAGGCTTAGATTTCAACATTTTGTCTCTGGCCATCTACCATTGATGATCTCAGAAATCCTAACTTTCCATCCAAAAAAGTGAAAACTACCCACCAGACTTAAACTGAGTTTTAACTAAAACTAACTTCACCATTGTGATCGTGAAGCAAAATAAGCCAATCAAAACAATTTTTAGTCAATTCTGATAAGTTTCAATTTTTAGGGTTTCGGGGCCTGAAACAGAGGTGCAAAAAACCCTAATTTTCAATTTTCAAATTTCACCAGTATCTTCCAGACTTCAAACTGACACAAAGTTCATACTTGATTTGCCCAAAAACTGTGTTTTGACATCATTTTAACAAGGTTTAGACTCTTTTAAGCAAAATGCCTTAATGAAGCAAAAAATTTGGTTTGGGTACAATAAAATTACAATGAATAGTTTTTGCTTTTAGGGATTTGAGAGTAATAATTAAATATCCCAAAAGGAACTATTTTAAAGCAACCTATCTAGGAGCTACATAAAAATTGGAAAGAAAGGAACCTAAAGCAAACTTATTTTAAAACAATGAAAGGAAAAAGTATCCTAAAAATAGGCATTTCTCAACTGCGCAATAAGAGGATTTGACCAAAATGGAAAGAAATCAGAAAGGCTAATTTGAATTCTCATCCTTAGAATTAGAATATGAAATGGAAGCATTTGAATCATTTGACAAATTTGTTGTTGGTGTTCCATTCTTCTGGCTTGGCAATTGAACCTTCTCAACAAATTGATTGTCAAGGGTAGTTGGAAGTTTTTAGACCAATTCTGCCTTGTCCGACTACTACTGAATGAAGCTTTTGTTATTGCAAATAAATAACTGAAATTTTGGCACTTTAATCTTGAGTGTTGTAAATTTCACTGCATCACTAATTCATTCATCCATATTGTTAGCACTGGAGGAAGAGCCTCCTAAGCACATATGTGCCAATTGCTGAAATCTAACCTTGATTTCATCCATGTTATCAACCATGAATGTACAACAATAGAAATGATAAAAGAAAGAATTTTCTATTTAACAACTTGTAACTTTTCAATATTTTCTTTGACAATCTTCAAGGCAGGAATTTGAATCTCAAAAAACAAATGGAAGTTAATTATTTACTTTAGATCATGGTCCTCTTTAAGGCTAGAAATAAACCCCAATCTTACTAGCTCATCCACACTTGAAACTCAAGAGGCTCTAAATGAGTCATTATGCTATTACAAGAAGAAATAGTGGTGGTCAACACACACTCCAAGTCCACTGACTAGAGCTGAAGATGTTGACCTTCTCGAGCAAGGAAAACAATTCATTTATAAGGTTCAAGCCATTATCACAAAGCCTTGTGACCCATTGTTGAATTTTCCTGCCATGTGAGACCATTCAACTATCTTTTGTGTACCCCTTCATCTATCCTTAGAGGCAGTGTTGCATCTGACTTAGTCAGTGGATTGACCAAATATGCAATAGAGGCTCTTAAATATCTTATTTCAGCTTTCAAAATTGCATTAGCTTTTCCATCTTTTTCTGACATGTCCTTTGTACCTTTGGTAACAAATTGTAGAAATTCAATGCTTGTTCATAGGCTCCAAGTTAGTTTTTAAAATCTTAAAATCAGCAACTTGTATTTCTTGAATACTCTTAATCTTTTGGAGCTATTTCAGCAATTATATGCCCTTCATTTTTTCCTTTCCTTGTTTGCTTCTTAATTTTCTAGAGTTGCGCTTCTCTGATTAAGCAATATATGACACTTAAATTGAGAGATTTTACAAGAACTACTCTCCTTTTTCTTACCAAAGATGTTTGTAGCCACTCAAAAACACCCTCAATAAGTTTCTTAGTTTGCACTTCCATGGATGCTACCTCTTCCATAAACTAAACTAGTGGATTAGGAGAACAATAGAAGGGAGATGTAAAAGTTGAAGGAACATTCTCCAGCTGAATAAGAATTGGAGATGGAGGAATAAGAGTCATTGCGTAAGAAACTAGGGAAGCACTCATTTGACTATGTGAAGGAGACTTCACCTTCTTCTTTGTAGTCAATTTTAACTTCTCGGGCCTTGGAATTTTATCAATCTCACTTGAAGATTTTGATTTCTTTACATCTTCATCACTGATGGTTGCATCTATTATGCTAGGAACTACTCTCTTCTCAAGAACACTCGGACTCCAATTTGGAAGTCTTGAGCTCTTCCTCTTGATAATACCATCACTTGCTTTGCTAGCTTTCTTTCAAAGAATCTATTTGTTCTATCCATAGTTGCAAAAACTTGCTATTACTCACAGGACTTGCAAGTAATTGCAAGTCCTAAACCCTATTGAATAACTCATTGGAAAATCGATCGCGAGTTTTCCATAAAAGTCGTGGCAATTTTAATGTTAAAACTCACCATTACGTGCAAAAATTTGTGCAACTTGCAGCTAGTAAAAAACCTCTCCTAATTCTAAAAGGAAAAAACATGATTTCATTAATATTTCATTTGGTGATTTTCACATGGCCAGTTTAGGGTAAGGGCATTGCGGTTAGACAATAGTTTGGTAACTCCGAATAGTTTGTGCTACAGTAAAACATGATTTCAATCTCATTCTTTTAGGGTAAAATATCATTTCATGCTTTGAACTTGAAGTTTGAACATTGGTAACAAGTTAGTATTTTTTACATTTAAAATTTGTTTCATTTAAAACATGATTTCATCTTCCATTGGTGCATAGAATGCTCTCCTTTTAAGAAAATTAAATTACTTAAAATAGATTTTCCAAAGTATCAAAAATTAAAAATTAAAATGATTCTTTCTATGAGGGCAAATAACCCAAGTAGCTTTACCATCCCAGACTGATAGTACTGTTCAAGTGCAAAGGATTATTAGAGGAAACTGTGTAGTAAACAAAATTAAATTATTAATTATCCAAAGTTGCACAAGAAAATTAAAGTAATAGTAGACCAAATTTATTTTTGAGTGTAAACTCGAAATAAGAAAAGGAAATCTATGACTGTTCACCAAAATAATGAACTGTAGAAGAAAGGTGCTTTTTGTATTAAAATTTCTTCAATGTTGGTTTGCATAAATCTCCGCCCCAAGTTAAACATTTTAAGATAAAATCCTTGTGAGGAAGAAACATAAATTTTTTAACAACTTACAATTTTAATTTTTTAAAAGAAGTTCAGGCTGCTAACTAGGGTATTAATTATTCTTTTCTATTGTTTTC
The DNA here is from genome assembly GCA_007258455.2 of Sequoia sempervirens. NCBI lineage: Eukaryota > Viridiplantae > Streptophyta > Pinopsida > Cupressales > Cupressaceae > Sequoia > Sequoia sempervirens. Next base: position 11,572 of record VDFB02226965.1, on the reverse strand, counting down.
CTTTTCTGAAGAGGAGAATTGGTGCAAATCTAAGGACCTTTCTGAAAGTATAGGATAGAAGGTCCAATGCAAGCAGTGATTATTTGTAACTATTTTGCCAAGACAAATATATATATTTCATAGTTTGAAGACTTGCCGACTGCTTGGTAGGACTTTGCAAACTCGTGAGACCTTTTTCCTGCTGTGCTGAGTCGACCAGATTAATGCGCCGAGTCTGGCCAAGTACTCGACTGAGTATGGCACTTTGAGTCTTGGGCTTGGACTCCCAAGTCTTGAGCTCAGACTCTTGTAGCACTTGAACATACCTAGCCAAGATTTTTAAGTGAAAATTCATCATTTTTCAATCATTTTATGCTCTTATTTGCCCATTTAACCCAACAAAACATTGACCTAGGAAGAAGACAATTTGAGAAGAGAATTTTTAAGGATTGGAAGTAGATCAAATCATCAAACGAGTAACTATTGTTTTCTTGATTTGAAAATAAAAAATCTTGAAAAGTTAGGGGAAATGTCGTCAATTTTTTTCCATTTCCCCTTATCCCTTATTTCCTAATACTTTTAGCTTCTATTTGCATTTAATTTTTTTTTAAAAATGCTTATTTTTTTGCTTGCTGCTGTTTTTGGCAAAGTTCTATTGATCTTTTTTCCATGTTAAAACAAAAATGTCAAGCTCAACACAAATGAGTGGTAGAAAAAGATCTTGCATGGAAGTTTGGGATATCAAGAGCTATCAAAGGTCAATTCACTTGTAATGTATGCAAGCAACCTATGACAGGAGGAATTAATAGATTAAAATACCACCTTGCTAAAATACTTGGACAAAATATGAAGGTGTTGTCCTGAATTTTGACTCCTTAAAAATTCAGAAACCAATCAAAATTTTCATAAAATTTGAGACTTTTCTTCTCTAAGGCACGCATTACGAGGTGCAAAGAGTGACAAATCTCAGTTTTAGGTTTATAAACCTTTGGGCTATTCTTTTTCCCTCTTTCGTTTCCGTTTTCGTCAATTTCTGAGTCATTTTTAGTGTCTTTTTGACCAAATTCGGGTTTTTGGAGCAACTCAGCAAAAAGGGAAAATTTTAACTTAAAGGCAAAATTGCTAAAGTTCTTCAAAATCCCGAAATTGCTTAAGTGACTCAAAAGTCCAAATTTGTTAAAGTCTTCATTTTTGACAAAAAGCAAAATTGCTATATGGTTTTAAAAATCCGATTTGCTTTATGCAAAATTGTTATTTGGTCTAAAAAGCCCAAATTTGTTTTAAATGAAATTGTCAAGTGACTTAAAAAGCCCGAATTTGCTTTATGCAAAATTGTTGAAAGCTCTTAAAGGTCCGATTATGCAAAAAGAACTTGTTTTGACTTTTTAAAACCCCGATTTTCTGTTTTGATGTCATTTTTACATTGCAAAAGATTTCAAAAAACCCGATGCTATTCTGATTCGAGTTATTTGAATCCTTTTTGGCTTTGACATCCCTCTTTCAAGGAGATATCATCGACCTCAATGCTTGAAAATCGGATTTTTAGCAGTAAATAGCCATCGCTTTTTCATTTTCTGGACGCGCCTAGGGTTTCTTCACCATTATTTTCACTTGCAAATTTGCTTCAGGTATGTTATATGTTTCTTCATCTCTTTTTCAACGTTTTTCTGTTATTTATTGCTTTATTTTAACGTCATTGTCTTTTGTATATTTCGTTTTAGATTTTAATGTCTTTTACTAAAACGCGTTTTTATTTTTACACGTTTTTATATTGTTATCTGCCTTTATCAATTTTCGTTTATACATGTTTGATTGGTATTCGTGTTTGTTTTACAAAAACGCGTTCTTATTGTTATTATCAATCTTCATAAATACGTTTTTATTCATTTTCAGTCCGCCCTCATGAAAACGCGTCTTATCATTTATCCTTCATACCATACGCTATCCGTTTTCCTTCATCCCATCGAAATACTTGTTTTCCATATCTTTCCATACACCCCATTCTTAAAATCTCATACGAAACGGATTTTTCACTCTTAAAAATGTCTTATATTGAAGACGTGTTTTCCATTATGCCATTCCAGCAATAAGCTTTTACTTCATTTCGCCTTCATCCATCTTCCATGCCCATTTCCTACATTTTCATTCATCCACTCCAATCCTCCATTGTCATTCTCCACAAGAATAAATTTTCAGCTTTCAGTCACATTTCGGGTTTTGAGAACCAAAAATGCAAGTCGGGATTTACAATTGGAATTATAATCTTCAAAATTGCAAAATTATAAAAATTGTTAATTCCAACTGCCTTTTGTAAAATTGCTAAAGCTCTTTAAAATCCCGAAATTACAAAAAGAAAAAATTGCTAAAACTTCCAAAAGTTCCGAAATTGAAGTCATAGAAAAACCCGAAATGCTTTTAAAAAGCTCAAAAGTCAAATTCTTTTTTGATATAACTTCAAAATCCAAGCTAAAAATCTCTTTGTCTTGTTGTTTCAAGAAGACAAGACGTCGTTTTTGACTGCCATCATCCCATCAAATTCCGAATTCGTCCTCACCATCCGTTTTCCATCATTCTTCCAAAGTCCATTTCATTGTCCTAGGGTTTGAGTTTCACCATGTCCACTCACGTTGATGCTGCTGATGTTCTAACCTTATGGGGTTTTCACCGTAGTCTTGCAGATTCCTGTTCAATGACAGGCGAACCAACTTCTCCTAAAAGCAAGAAGATGAAGTACAAATTTGATAAATATCAGAATGAGATTTCCCCATCTCACGTGGTTTCGAATATTGACGAAATCAAGGACACAGAAATTGGGCATATTGATATGTCCGAGTTTCTTGGGAGAGCTGAGAAATCTACTTCTTCTGATATGCAGAAATTGCTGAGGAGTCATATTCATCTGGTGTCTTCTTTTCCTGTTGCTGCCCTAGAGCCAGAATTCGTTCTTGCATGTGCAGCACACTTTGATAAAGAATCCAGAACTATCAAGGACGATGACGGCAACGTGGTTATCAGACTTGATGCTGAGACAATCAACAGAATTTTCAGAGTTCCTGATGCTACTACATATTCAGAGATCACATTGAAGAGTGCTCACAAACATTTCGAGCAGAAAAAGAGTGATTGTATCAAACATATCAATTCTAAATGGCTTCTCAAATCAAGACCTTGTGTGACCCGGATACCCAAGTTGTATCGGTCTGATTTTAAAGAGGAAATTAATGATATGATCACTCTTCTGAGCAGAATAGCAGGGTTGAAGGTTTCTAGTGTGTTTGAAAACTGGATGTATAAGTTCATGGTGGTTATTAGAAAAGCACAGCATCCAATATTCTGGGGAGAAATAATCAGTGACAGTTTGTGTGAACAGCTTGCACAAGTCCCTACCACTCTTACCTTCTATATGAACTCATATTTGGTTTATATAGCAGCTTCATTGAGGCATTTTCCAGGCCTATCTCCTCAAGGTGACAGATCGTTGGTGCCTGTATGGGAATATTATGATCAGCTGACTTTTATTCCAAGTCGAGCGCATTATAGAAGAGTTCAAGATGCTTTCTTTGGTTATTTTATGTGTTTATTTGACAAAGCATTGGTAAACAACAGGGTATCTGAGGCAGCTTGGAATAAAGTAAATGAGTATGGCTGCTTGTTTCTTCAATTCCCTACTTTCACTTATATGAGAGTCGGTTGCTTTGAAGACCAACCTTATATGCTTCCAAGGTATCCGACTGATAAGATTATTCTGATGGAGCTAGGAAGGCAGCTGATGGTAGTGCATGCACGTCAAGTTTCACAACACAAGACTGGAGTCAGTATTTCATCACATAATCCATTGATAATTGGGAGGTATTCTTTGACAACTTCTTCAAGAGCCAAAGCAATGGAAACTGAACTTCAGGAAATAACATTGAAAAGATTCCAGGCAAGAGTGGATTTTGATTATAGAAGGATGAAAGACAAAATTAAAAGAGCTTTCACTCATGTCCACCGCATTGAAGACATTTGGGCAGACCTCTAGACAGAAAAAGATATATACAGAATGGATTATTGCAGACTTACATTGGAGCAAATTATTGATCTAAATCTGACCTTAATTCCAGAGGGTGTAATTGATGATAGACAGATTTTAGATCCTGAATATGAAGAACAAGGAGTTGCTAATGCCCCCATTCCTGCGATCCAGTGGTCCCAAAAGGAATTTGTCTCAATCTTTGATAGGTTTCAATCAGTCTTGGCGAACACCAACTCTTGGCTTAAAAGCATAGGTGTTAGGTGTTAAGACAAAGTTAGGGCTGAAGATGATCCAGCTGGTCCTAAAGGTTTGAAGTCAGAAATTAGAGAGCAATCAAAAGAAGGAGCTTCTTCTTCGGGTACTAGAATTAAGTTGAAGGTAAGCCGAGCTGCAGAACAACCATTGGAAAAGGAAACATCAAAGGGAAAGGAAGTTAATCAAATGCAGATTCAAGTTTTGGATCAGCAAGAAAAAGACGAGGTTCTTGTAACCTCTACCATTCTAAGTGAGATAACTCCTCACATTGAAGCTCCAATACCAAAATCAGCCATATCTCCTATATCCCCTATCGACAGTGATGTCGATTCCTTTTCCACAGTATTTGTTCCTTCTATTCCACCTCAAGGGACTAGTCATCAGTCTTTATCAATAGTGAATACTCCCGTAAGAAGCTTACCCAATAACTTGGAGAGTATCTTTGATGCAAATCCAATCTTTTCAGCCATGTCAGAAATAACTCTTCCAGAGATTGATACATCTGTAACAAGCTTTGATTGTTTCATGGCTAATCCTAGTTGTAATTTGTCTTCTGAGCAAAACATAGTTGCTGTACAAACTGAGGCTCCCCTCTAGAATTTATGTTGTATCACAAACTGAATCTATTTCTACGGAGACTACAGTTGCTATTTCAGATGTGACAACTTTGGATCTTCCTCCATGGTTGAATTCAATTGCTCCCAAAAGAAAGAAACAAGCAGTGTCTCCTGATATTTTTGATTTCCAAAAATTGAAGAAATCAAAACCAATGGTTGCAAAGAAAGCAAAAACAGTCTCACAAGTGTTTGTTGACAGCAATAAAATGAAATATGCTGAATTGCAGAAGCCTCTTGTTGATAAACCACATGAAGAGATGCAGGTGTCTGATTACAGGTTCACTAGGGTGGAATTGGGCAAGCAGACTCATGCCAATATGATGCAAGATGCTCAGAGTTCAGTAACAATTTTGGCACAAAGCTATAATGAACTTCTAGCCAAAAAGGAAAAGCTCAAAGAAGACAATGATCAGCTAATTTCAGTTATTCAAAGAATTACTGGATCATCAGAAGCAGTTGGTTCTCTATCTGCAGCTCCTCCTAATGAATCAGTTAGGCAATTAGAAAGAATTGCACAAAAGGCCAAAGCAGTTGATTCATGGGTAACTCAACTGATTGATCAAAGTATTCCAATGATTGAAAAGACCTTGCAAGTTCTCAAAAATGTCAGAATAGCCAAAATAAAGCTAAATCAGACTTTGGAAGCTTTCAAGCAGAGTTTGGAATCGCTTGAAAAAGATTTAAAAATCTGGCATGAGATAGATCAAATCAAGTTACAAATTCTATGCAGCAACTCAATTCTACCAAACAGAGAAAAGTACATAGAATTTGAAGAACTTATGACAAATAAGTCATTGGTTATTCAAGATCTTATCAAAGATATCCAAGCCACATTAGAAATGAATGATGAAGTTCAGCAGGATATTCTTTCAAGTTTTGAAAAATCTCTTGTACAGTTTTGAATCAAGAAGATGAATTACTTGCAGCTGATTTAGTTACTACAGAAATGGCAGCCAATCTTCATCAACAATTGGAATCAGAGCATTTTACCATGGACTTGATTCACAAATTTATTAATCATCAGACAATCCTTGAGAAAATGCAAACTTCTTATGAAGAACATAGACTGGCAACAATCAGATATTTTGATGTAATCTTGAAGACAGTTGCAGTAGCCAAGAACACATTGGGTCCAGATCCGAATGAATTGCAGACAATCATTAGCAAATTCTTATCTTTCAAAGATAGGAATGAAGCAAATTAAAATTTTAGGTTGTTTTATGTATTTTACTTTCGACAAAATATATGTAAAAACAAATTTTGCAATTGCAAGTGTTCTTTCCTTGCAGTTTTGAAAAATGTAATTACATGTAAAATCTTACAAAACAAATCACAATTTGGATTGTAATTTTGAATAAGTCAATTGCAGTTAGTTATCGGTTGAGAGATTTTCTCAAGTTTGTTGAGATCCTCCCACCTTTTTCTCCAGACCTTCCTCCTATAAATACTTGAGGGGTCTATTGTAATTTGATATCTTTTTAGCAAGCAAGAAAACTCTGCAGAATTTTATACTCATAAAGTCTTTGAGCTTTATAGTTGATAATTGTGAATTTTCAAGTAATATCAAGAAATCAGAATTTCAGACTTTGAGCTGAATTCTTATTTTGCACCCTTTATGTTCTTGTGTCATTTCGGAGCATCATTTTGTGATTACTTGAAAATTGTAGAATATTGCTGAAGAGAGATTCGATTTAAATATCTGCAGTCTTTGTGCTGTAAATGTGAAGATTGAATTCATAGTTAGTATTAGAAATTGAGAAGAATTATAAGTCTTTGTGCTCGTAGTAGTTCTCATTTAGAGTAATCAAAAGATACATCGTAGTTACAGACTTTGTGCTGTTTTATGTTGTATGTTTTCATTAAGTAATTATTCTGAAAAGGGTAGATAGGATCTCATTCCTCAAGACTTTGTGCTTATTGGTTGTTTTCCCGTCCCGGAGGAAGTAACGGAAGTCTTTGTGCTTTCAGGAAACTTTATTTCCTCTTTCTTTTTTCACTGCATAGCTGCTGTAATAAGTTTCATCCGCATATACTGTTTTTTTCTGTGAAGAGAGAAGAACATAATCTTTCCTGAAATAAGAGGAACGATTGCTGTCCTACCCATATCAGTTTTATTTAGTTAAAGGGGGAGCCTTCCCTAAATTAGGAGAGTTTAATCTCACGTGCTGTGGTTGAAATCACTATTTTGTATACTTTCACAAGAATACAAAATTTCCAACCAACAGAAGGCATGCTCTAAGGTGTGCGAAGAGGTTACATGAAAGATGAATGCCCTGAATGGCTTGATTTCACATATATTCAAGCGGGTCATAGTTGGTTTGAATGGCTTGATTTCACATATATTCAAATTGCTGAGTGGGATTTAAACATGTTTCCACCTCGTACTGAAAACCAAAGAAACCATCACTGCTCATTGTTTCTAAAATGCATTGAAAACCAAAAGGAAAATTTGTAAAAATTTGTCAAATTTGACTATAAAATTGCTGCATGGAATAGTGCTCATTTATATTTTGAAGTAATTTATTAATATGCCTTGAACAAGTATACAGAGATTGGATTGTGTAATGTCCCCTTCTTAGTAGCCCTTCGTGTTGTCGCTTAGCCTTTTCCTTCCCGAAGGCTAATGCCATTATAGAGAATCGTTTATTTAATTATTTGTGTATTGCCTAATTTCAAGTTTAGCATTAAAGGTGATGCCAAATAATTAATTAAATCTTTTTATAAAGTGACTTGCAAAAGGTTCAAAGCTAATTTAATGAAATATTTATTTTTAAAGTGGACTTTATAAAAGTCACTTTATTTGGTGCGAAAAGGGACTAAGTGAAATATTTGAAAAGAAATGACTTTTGAGAATGTCACTTTATGTCTTGAGGGGAAAATACAAAAAGGAGAAAAAAGAAACATTCGACACCTTATTGATATGCACATCTTCACGGGAAGAACTGGTCGGCTCTTGTGGTAGGGTTTGAAGACCTTCATAATCCAGATTCGGGTGTGAAACACCATCCCCTAGCTGGAATCGTTCAAGGTATTGAGTGGAATTTGTCTGCAGTTTGGAGACTTCATTTTAGTGGCAAAGAAGAGGACATCGACTTCTTCACTTGAGTTGTGTAGAGACGAGTTGAAGAGCTCAGAAGAGACGTAGTTTGAAGCTGAATAGAAGACATGAATAGACGGCGTGTCTCTTACAGTCTGAAGCGCCATCATTACCAGGTTAGGAAAGAGTCGTTTTGCCTCGAGGAGCCAAAATGTAGCAATTGGGAGGTGAAACGTGATCTTCTGCAGGGACGCATAACTGATCCAAAGCAAAACGCGACCATTAGAGCATGAAACGTGAGGTTGGTTAGCAAGCTGGGCACCATACTAGGTTAGAGAATTTGTCTTCATGTGTGATTGACTATTTTTATTGTCACAATATGTATTCCGTTTGGTCCTAGAGTCACCTGTAAGTGTTGATATAAACTGAACCTTCTCACTGTATTTGGTGGGCTAGTTGGCCCTCATAAATTCTCTATATTAGTGGCTGGTTGGAGACTGTATTTAGATCTTTTGGGAGTGTGTTTCAGTTCATTTTGGAACTCAGAAATTGCATCATTAATCACTGCTGTATCTTATGCTTGCTGGGCGTTGTAATTGCTCTGTGAGTACTCAATGAGAGTTAAAAGAAATTACTGATGGGCCACTTAATAGCTGCTGGATTTGTATTTTTTTTGTGTTGTAATTCTTAGAAAAAAAAACATTGTGGTCATTGCTGCTACAGTTGAGATACTATTTCTGCCCACATTTTGCATACCCCAGAAAGTCTGTGAAATAGAATAAATTCCTTATTATTGCTGGTGCTATGCTTTGAGAGTTTCTCTCAGCCTCTTGTATTTCTGAGACTTTTGACAGCCATTACTAATTTGGTTTGCTACACTGTGAAATGATTTTGCAACTTGAGAATGGAATACTGAAAATGAACTATTTTATCTTTCAATACAAGAATAGAGCCTTGAGTTTATATGTCAGAGCCATAAACAAACCATTACCCTGCTCTGGTTTACTTGGAAACAATGATTTAAGTGGAGTTCATTTCATTTGAATGCTTCTTGACATCGGAAAAATTGGGTACATCCGGGAAGGCATTCTACAGCGGTATTAGAGCAAGCAGTCCTGCCAGCCTGTGTTACAATTGGGTTATGAACGAGGACATCCCTAATATCAACCCACTTGACATCCATTATAGGAGATTGTGAAGAGGGTTGGGACCATTTGAATTCGTGGGGGATAGAGAAGAAATACTTGAGGGCAGCACCCAACATACTTTGAATGACCTAGCAAGAGGTCAACATGAGATAGCACAACAAATAGCGCAACTTGTTCAACAACTTGCGGGTGGTAGAAACAACAATGATGGAAATAATGACAATAATGGTCAGAATGGTAATAATGGTGGTCATGACAATAATGATACAGCTCAGAGCAATGCTAGGGCAGCTAGTAGGGCGACACCAAGGCCTCTCATGCCTCAATTCTTGGGGGAACATGGTGCTGCAACCTAGGGGCAGCAAGCTTAAGAAGAAGGTTTCACAGAATATTTCAGGGAATACTAAACTCTAGGGGATGAATTTCATGCGGCAATGTCATTAGAAGATTTTTGCACCATCAAGTACAGGAATAGGCCAAGAAATAGTAACAGAGGGCAGCAAAATCAAGAGTTGCAGCGAAAGGTTGGGAAACTTGCAATCCCTTCCTTTGATGGGTCTGGTAAATGTACAACTAGAGCTTGGGTCTAGAAGTTGGACACTTACCTACAGATTAATCCTATGCTGGAGTTTGAAGCCATTAAGTATGCTACTCTACATTTGGATGGTGAAGCGCATGAATGGTGGTATCATGGGCTTGTCACATTAGGACATGCTAATATCACATCCTATTTGTAGTTCACACAAAAACTGATAGATAGATTTGATCAGAAGGATCTTGAACTTCATTTCAGGGAGTTAGCACAACTTAAGTAGAGTGGCTCAATAGATGCTTATATTTCAGAATTTCAGTGGTTGGTAGTCATGGTGACAAATATTTCAGAGCAGCGGTTGGTTATGCTCTTCATTGAGGGCCTATCCGAACCCCTTCGTGGTTGGATCAAGACTTTCAAAGCCGATTACCTACAGGATGCGATCACTAGAGCTAGAGACATGGAGTTCTCCACACCTGACAACAGAACCCCCTCTAAACCCTTAATTCCTCAGAAGAACAAGGGTAAGAAGTCTTTTCAAAAAAATGGAAACAAGAAAAGTGATCCAGATGAGGAGTATCGCAAGGAATGCAAAATTAAGGGAATTTGTTACCATTGCAAGGAACGCTAGGAGCCAAGTCATCATTGCCCAGGGAAGGGCAAGGATCACCTTATTGAGGTTGTGTTTGAGGATGATGTTATGAACACCTATGTACACTACGCAATGAGTGCTCTTCAAATTAGGAGGGGAAGCTCCCTCGTTGTGCTTTGACAAAAATACTTGCAAAGGAAAATAAGCTAAACTATGTCCTGTCTTTTTGTTTCAGCTGTAGAGGCACAAGGCTTTCTTGAAAGAACCTATACGTTGCAGCTGAGTTTTCTCTGGTTTTGCAGATCTACTAACTACAACTTAAATTTAATCTATCCAATCTCCTCAGGAAAACAGAGCAAGAGGAAACGGAGCAAGGTTTGACTAACTGACGATAAACGAGTTTAGATTCTCTACTTGAAGGCAAGGTGGCGCAACTATCATCTCAATCTAAACAAGCTTATTAGGCACAAACAGATTTAAGAATTTACCATGACACTCTTATGAAACCCTATGTGGCATAACACTCGATTGAAATAGTAAAGACTTCACAAACAGCTTTTATCATCATGATCTCACGAAACCCTATGTGGCATAACCCTTGATCGTAATGATAAAAGTCTCACAAAACAGATTTATCTAAACTATGGGAGGAATTTACCACGTCAATCTTATGAAACCCTATGTGGCATAACACTTGATCGAAGTAGTAAAGACTTCACAAAACGATTTTATCATCCCAATCTCACGAAACCCTATGTGGCATAACACTTGATTGAAATAATAAAAGATTCACAAGACAGATTTATCTAAACTATGGAAAGAATCCACCATTACAATCTCTTGAAACCCTATGTGGCATAACAATTAATCGTAATAGCTAAGACACATGAACAAATACCAAAAGAGCAATATTGAGGGCAAGGTAGGCGCAGCATATATTTCTCTCTCAAGCAAAAGTTATTTACAAATGAGCAAAAGCTCTTATTTATATACATCAAGGTGTAGGGAACCCTAAAATCACCTTGAGTCATCTACAGTTCTTGCAATGCATGCAAGTTTAGCTGCTAAGCCCTAATGAAGTAAACTATACAGTCAACTGGAAAACTACCATCAGTTAACCGAAACATCTAATCTAAAAATGGACAATTGTGCGAGCATGCACGTCCTTATTGAAAGCAAGTTAACTGGAAGACTACCATCAGTTAACGAAAAACCCTAAATAAAACTCCAAGTAAATAAAGCAAATCTCGGAATAGATATGCATGAGGTGAGACAGCCAGTTAACTTGAAAGGGTAACACCAAGTTAACTCACGGTAATAATGTCTATCACGAGAAGTGGAAGTCTCTTGAGTGCGTGATCTCGAGCAATCAATCCCTCAACGAAGTTGTTAAGCGT
>VDFB02226964.1:0-27255 GCA_007258455.2 Sequoia sempervirens | reverse complement strand
GAACAAAGAGAAGGGAAAAACACACATCAACCATTAATAAAATAGAATAAAATAAAATAAGATAAAAAATAAATAAATTAATTAATTAAATTAATTAATTAATTAAAAATTAAAAATTTAAGAGTAAAAATCAAAAAAAAAAAAAGAATTTTCCATCTTAGCTCATATGATATAAGAATATATTGAAGATGTTAAATAAATTAATATATAAAAAACTATTACTATATTCGATATACTAATATATTACTATATTGATATATTTAATAAATTAATATCTTGATATAATTAATATATTCAAGAATTTAATAAACAAGCAATACGTAACTGAACGAAGTATTACGTATTACTCCTGTATTTAGTGCAGAAGCTTCACATCTCCTAAAGCATCCTTCTCAATCCACCTGCCCTTGTTTTGTTCAAATTTTTTTCCTTGCATATTTCAACCACTTGGAAGAAAGACAAGTGTTAGTGATAGATTAAATTGGAAAATTAAAGAAATTTGGTGCTACAAAGAATTCACTTCATTCCAAACTTCACTAATATTGGATTTATGTTGTGCTGACTACAACATGTCAACTTGTAGAGATAATAGACAAACATATTAACCTGTACAATGGAAACTTCATTTCCAATTTAACCTATCGCTAACACTAATAATATATATCAACAATTATATCTACCATTTTTCCATTATGCTAGAACTATGAAGCACTGAATGTTCATTCAGATATATCTCAAAATCATCTCTCTTGACATATGAAAGAGGCCATAACTTGCATAATCAATAAGGGCAGACAAGACAGACAAGAAAGATACCATGCACCACTGTCAAACTTCTATTTATATCATTACTTGTACTAAGAACTGAAAAAATATAGATTATTGCAAGACACATTGGTTGCAAAGCACAATGTGCATTAGTTATTCAAGAATAAAGGTTAAGAAGTCAATGAAAACCTTGGTGATCACCTTGATTGACCAAAACATAATAGGTGATCACATTGGTTAAATGTGATAATGCACAAAATAATTACACATTAGATAACAATCTATGTTTCAATATCCATGTTCAAACCTAAAGGTTGAAGAGCATAGGGAAGAGTTGCACATGGGGAAACAACAAAACATACCAAATTGAGGTGAGGGTGACTAAGAAATTGGGTTGCTACTTGTAAAGGGTTTTATAATGGTATGTGGGTTGCAACTTTTATAACACCCAATTTTTTCCAACTTGGAATTTTAGAAAATCATAATAATGTATTCAAAAGCTTTTGTGATCGACGCAGTAACAACCCAATTGGTTTTTCACCCCTTGGCTTGATTTCATTAGACACTTAGTGTTTTTGAACATGTAGTTATATATAGACACTAAGAATGCAATGAGGCACAACTAATCTCTAGAAAATTGCACCTATGTACATACAAAATGCATAAAACCATACATAGAAACATAGATAACATGATGAGACAACGTAGTGGGGGGCCCACCACATGGGGGATAAAAGTGATGAAACTGGCGTATGGGAGAAAACATTAGTGAAATAATAGCAAGGAGATAACGACACCATCAGGTTGATTTTCCCACCTCCTGTTGGTCGATAAAACTGGGCCATGTGGCTTACGTGAGCACGGGGAGGAGTTGTAGGTTGGGAATACAAAAAACATACCAAATTGTGGTGTGGGGTGACTAAGTAATTGGGTTGCTACTTGTAAAGGGTTTTAGAATGGTATGTGGATTGGAGGGTTTATAACACCCTCTATTTTCCAACCTGGAATTTTAGAAAACAATAAGAATTTAATCAAAGATTTTTTTGATTATCATAGTAACAACCCAATTGGTTTGTCACCCCTCACCTCAATTTAATTACACACCCATTGTTTTCCAACATGCAGTTGTATATAGACTGTATGAACGTAATGAAAAAGATTTTTTTAGTACACAATAAGAATGTAAATAAGATCACCTTTGAAACTTATGCAGACCACATTGAATGAGATAGATAAAAGATAATGTATTGAGTGAAGAGATTCTCCCTATTATTTAGAAGTTGAGGAAGGTGCATGTGCAGTATGCACAATCGGTAAATGGCAATGCATAAATTGACCAACAGGTAGTAGAAAGTATGTAATCAAAAAAGAATCTTCTCTAAAAACACTTGAAAAGAAGCAAACCAAAGTGAATGAGATAGATAATGTATTGGATAAAGAGATTGTTCATCCTCTTTAGAAGTTGTCGAAGGAGCATGTACACTATGTGAAGTGGGAAAATAACAATGAAAAACTAGAGGCAGTAGGTACTAGAATGCATGGAATGAAAAAGGATTCTTCTCTAAAAACACTTGAAAAGAAGCAGAGCATTATGAGTGAGATACCTAATGTATTGACTGAAAAGATCCTCCATGCTCTTGAGAAGTCGAGAAAGGTGCATGCATAGTATAAGCAAAGGGAAAATTGCAATGCACAAGTGGACAAACTGAAGAGGTTTTGTATTGCACGACAATTTCTACAGGAAAAGAAATTGAGAGATGTTGCTATGGATGGAGTTGAACAAGTAAATTCTTTCATGAATAACTTCTACAACACAGTATTGTTTACACTATGAACTATAATAACTATTTTATTTATTAGTTTTGAAGCTTCATAAGTGTCACTTTCCAGACTAATAACTTGTAATTTTCTTGCAACACATTGCATGAAATTTTCTTGTCCATCAAAACTTTTTCTCAAAATTCCCTAACTTATTATCCTTTCCAAAAACAATACATAGGAATTTGAATATTCCTGCTCTTCAAGCCACTTTTAGTACATTCCACTCAATTATGAACACACCTTGGATAAATCCACTTTCCTAATTTTTATTCAATGTGATAAAAGAGGAGTTACCCAAACTGTGGTCAACATTGATTGGAAGTGCATTAAAATTTGTGCTTCAAGAGGAAGATTATTCAAATTAATTTTGTACTCTCTCTAAAAAGGACAATAATGTTAGGGAAGTTCTTGAAAAATATTATATGGGAAAAACAACTTAGGTGCTCTATGTCCCAGGAAAATTACAAGTTATTATTTTCATAGAATTAAATGTAGAATGCATGAGTCTAATGAAAACCTTTAGTTTTGTAGACAGTAGGAATGTAGTGAAGTCCATTAACTTTCACAATTTAAAGAAAATCTTACACAAAAAATTGGATTTCAATTTCCTCATATGATTTAAAAATAAATGCAAAATATAATTTAGAACAAATAAAATGCTCGCACTAAACTAACCAACTTGAGACAATGTTTTTTCCAACAATGCATACTATATGTGTGTGTGTTGCCAACAAATAAAATGCTCAGAAAAAACTAACTGACATAGGATAGTGATTTTTCTAAATAAATTTTTTGACATAGGAAAGTGATCTTTCTAGATAGAATTTTTTTAGCTCCAAAATACTTGAACAAATCTTTTCAGAATGAACTAACCGGCATGCGACAATGTGTTTTCCAACACTCCAAAAAATGCAAGCATTTTTATTTGTTCCAACTAGATGAAAAAAGGGAATGCCATATTTACGTCACCAAAGGGTTGTTCTAAACTATGAAGGTGGACTTCATTACGTTTTTTGAGTGTACGAAACAAAAAAAAATTCATGAGGGAATAACTAAGATGAAACAGTGTGTTTTCCAACACTGCAAATAATGTAAGTACTTTATTTGTTCCAATTAGATGAAGAAAGTTAGATGACATTTGGACTGTAGCAAAGAGTTATTCAAAAACTTCAAAGATGTCTTCATTACATTCTTGGAGCATAATGAAACAAAACTTTTCATAATGAACTAACTAACATGGGATAGTGTGTTTTCCAACACTGCAAATGATGAGAGCATTTTATTTGTTCCAATTAGATGAAAAAAGGGAAATACCATATTTAAATCACCAAAGAATTGTTCTAAAAGATCAAGGTGGACTTCATTACATTTTTGGAGTGTACAAAACCAACACCTTCCATGAGGGAATGACTAAGAGGAGATAATGTGTTTTCCAACACTGCAAACAATGTGAGCATTTTATTTATGTTTATTTTTTCTCTTCTGATTGGTACAGTCAAAATGGCATTTCACTTTCCTCATCTACTTTGACCAAATAAAATTCTCACATTGTTGTGAAAAATTCCATGTGTGATGCCATTTGGAAAACACAACAATGGAAGGTGTGATTTTGAAGACATTCATACTGTTTTGTAAAATTCCATGTTGCAAAACCATAGGTGTTAAGAAGCAAGCAACTCACTGTGAGACAACCCTTTACATTTAAATAAGGAGATTCAAATAACTGAAAACCCACATTGTGTTTTCCAAATTACAAATATTTTGTGCACTTTTTTTTTTCAATCATGCAAAATTTAAATGCAATTTTTACTCAAATTAAAAGT
This sequence comes from Sequoia sempervirens, assembly GCA_007258455.2. NCBI lineage: Eukaryota > Viridiplantae > Streptophyta > Pinopsida > Cupressales > Cupressaceae > Sequoia > Sequoia sempervirens. The sequence goes on along the minus strand of VDFB02226964.1, from coordinate 22,843 downwards.
CCTTATAAATTTTGAAAGGGCCATTCAATACATTCGCATTGTCAAAATTACAAAATATTTTTGAGAAATTCATTCTATTTTGTAAAAATTTATGTTGGAAAACCCTAGATGTTAACAAACAAGCAACCCATATAGTGTTGTAAAACCATTTGCAACTAAGAGGAGACAATGTGTTTTCCAACACTAGAAATAATGCGAGAATTTTTTTTGTTTGAATCAGATGAAGAAAGTGAAATGACATTTGGATTGTAGCAAAGGGTTGCTCAAAAATTTGAAAGTGGACTTCACTACATTGTTGGAGCATAACGAAACAAAACTAGATTCATAACGAACTAACTGATATGGGACAGTGTGTTTTCCAACATTACAAACAATGTATAACAACACTGTGCCTTCTAGGTTTCATAATACCTATTCTTTTCCAATTTCATTACATTCTTGGGACCTCATTTTTCTATTTGCAAATAATGGTTTTGAATGCCACATTTTTTTGGCTTTTTCTCCATTCTGAAATACGATTTTAAAAACCCATCGGCGCTGACACATTTTCTCGGCGACGAGACAAGCAATAGTAGGTTGGAGTTAACATTCAATTGTCAAGTCTTTCCGTCAATGCAATTTGTCCGTTTGGCCTTATTTTCCGTTAAGGCGTTTTGTTCCAATCAAATGAAGAAAGTGAAATGACATTTGGAATATAGCAAAGAGTTGTTCAAAAATTTGAAAGTGGACTTTATTACATTCTTGGAGCATAACAAAACAAAACTCTTCACAATGAACTAACTGACATGGGACAATGTGTTTTCCAACACTACAAACAATGTATAACAACAATGTGCCTTGTAGGTTTCATAATACCTATTGTTTTCCAATTTCATTACATTGTTACTATCTAATTCACAAAAGGTTCTCAAGACAATCACAAAACATATCAAATTGACATCAGGGGTGAGTAACCAATTGAGTTGTTACTTGTAAAGGGTTTTAGAATAGTAAGGGTTTTAGAAGATAGTGTGTTTTCCAAAACATCAGTGTGGAAAATGGTGGCAAAAATGGGACCTCGTCTGGGCATTTTTCTATTTGCAAATTATGATTTTGAATGCCATGTTTTGGGCTTTTTTCCCATTCTGAATAAGAATGTGAACAATGGTGATGTTCTAGGATTTATGTGGTTTTCAAAATATATCATTTCATTGCAGAACCCACGTTGCATTTTCCAACCTCGTAATATATTTCGCATGGTTTTTGGTTTCTATAAACATTATTTAGTTTTTTCACTCATATTTCCACAATGGGTTCTCATTTATTTCATTCAACAATCTCAAAATTCCAAAACTAGCGTACATGAGGAAACAAAAATTAAAAAACCCTCAACACAAAAAAGCATTAACAACTTTGCATTTCAAATAAAAAACCCTTTTTCCCAAGGAAAACCCTACAACCTTCAAAATAAGAATGTGAACAACAGCGACATTCTGGGCTTTATGTGGTTTTCAAAATATATCATTTCATTCTAGAACCCACATTGTGTTTTCCATCCTTGTAATATATTCTTCATGGTTTCTAGTTTCTATAAACGTTATTCAATTATTTCACTCATACTTCCACAATGGGTTGTTAGTTATTTCATTTGGCAATTGCAAAATTTCAAAACCAACAGACGGGAGTCTGAAAATTAAAAAACCCTCAACACAAAAATACATAAACAACTTCGCATTTCAAATGAAAACCCCTTTTCCCAAGGAAGACCCTTTGTTTTCACGTCAATGAAAAACCATCTTTGCAACAAATAACTGTTCATTTCTTCACAGTTCCTTGGCAGAATGGAAAATGCCATATATTTCCAGAAGATATACATACCTGCTAGCTAGCTAGGTGCCCACACCTATCAAATGTGTTTTTGTATGGAGGGTGGCTGCACTGCTTCGGCCTCCAAATACTTGCAACTCCTTCATGTTGCTCTCCAGCAACCTACAAAACATCGCTATGGAAAATGATGGCGAAAATGGGACCACATTTTTCTATTTGCAAATAACATGGTGTTTCGAATGCCACATTTGTTTGGCTTTTTGTCCATTATGAAATATGATTTTGAAAACCCACTAGCACTGATACGTTTTCTCGGTGATGAGATAGGCGATGACAGATCAGAGTTAATGTCTAACAGTCAAGTCTTTCTGTCGGCGCGATTTGTCTATCCAGCCTCCTTTTCTGTTGGGGCATTTTGTCCAACGCATGCACTAGGGATGGAGGTTATGATATAACGTTACATACATAAGTGTGTGTAACATAAGTGTGTTTTGTCTACACTTTAGCTTTCTCCCAATATTATTACATAATATCTTACTATATATTTTAGTGGATGTTAGTGCATGGCCAAACATTTCCCACATGCCTTAAGAAATTAGAGTCGATAGACCAAGCCCCCATTTTTTGAATTCTACTCTCTAGTAGATCATACCATGGGTGTTGGTGCATTGCCAAAAATTTCCCACATGCCCAATAAATTCTGGTCAATACACCAACCCCCCATTTTCTGAATTCGACTCTCCAATGGATTGTACCATCGTCAATCAATTAGACAAAAATTTCCACTGTTTGTTATGTGGTTCATGGGCAGTTTTTATTGCTGCACCATAAATCTTTTACTTTGTTATCAGTGGCTATTTATGAGGGGATTTAAACTTGGAATTAGACAACTGGAATATTGATGACAGTTATTTGGATTTTCTCCTAAGAATCCAGCGGATAAAACGTAGTGTACTAGTAATTTAATGTTGAGTACATGATTCATCCTTGTTTCAAAGCGGCCAGCTATATATAGCATTTCTCTAGCTGACAGAGAGCTCATGCTACTCATGATAATTGATTGAAGAATAATACAACCCACCATAACACTGACCAGGGTTTATTAGTTCCTGCCGGTAGGCAGGAATACTTATGCATTCACCCGGAATGCATTTAACCAGCAGCATGAACCAATCACATTTCGCCATTTAAAATATTGCTTTTTTTTGGTATAGTTTGAATTTTGAGAGCTATTTTATATATTGGAAAATTAGCATTTATCTATTTTTCTATTCGTCCGAGTAGCTTTATAAATCATTTTCATTTTAAAAATTCAGGAAAATGTGAACGCATAAATTGATTAGATAAATTTAAGCAAAGGCATAGTTTAAAAGGTGGTGGTTAGAGGTACGTAATCCATGAATGTAGATTAAATGCATTAAAATATCAGGAAACAACGAGCGCATAAATTGATTAATTAAAATTAAGCAGAGGCATAGTTTATCAAACTGGTGGGTAGACGTACGTGATGCATGAAAAAAAATTAAATGCATTGAATGGCATTTGGCTTGAGGTGAAGGCGGTGGAGTCGCTTAGAGGCCACGCGTGGCTAGGGTACTTTGGTCATTTAATATAGAGTTGAGTTACTTGGTATGCATTTCCATTACTTTGCGTGTGTTGTTTTTGTCTTCTGTAAGCGGTGTTCTGAGGGAGAGTTTTAGCGACTGAGTAGGATATGTTATAGTTGCAGAGTCCAGACCCAGAAACGAGTTATTTGAGGTGATAATTTGGTGATTTTTAGAGTTTTGATACATTAAAATGGTGAACAGTGAGAGACAAATTGCTTGAGGTCAGAAGAGGTAAGTTTTCATTTTTTAGTCTATTTGATACAAGAAGTGCAAGTAGGGTTTCATAGTGCTTGAAGGCATTCGTATACTTTGATTATAAATTCGTATTTTAAACTACTGTTAGTATTGTTCATTCAAATTTCTTGTTTAAATGCGAAGGTTTCATCTGCGTTTGATAGGAATTATGTAAAAATCCTCTTGTTCATTTTACTTCATGCATGTGAGTCAACAGTGTGTTTCTTTGAGCTTTTTCGTTGTCATCAAAGCATAAAGGATGGAGGGGTTCTGTTAAAAGTCGTGGTTGTTGCCCTCGTAGGCATGAATTCGTATAGTAAACTACTTTTAGTATTATTTATTTGAATTTTTTTGTTGAAATGTGAAGGTTTCATCTGCGTTTGATAGGAATTATGTAGAAATCCACTTGCTCATTTTCCTTCAAGCATGTGAGCCCTGTAGAGTTTGTATTTCTTTTATTGCTGCAAGGTGGTCCCATAAAGAGTGCTTTGGAACCAAAATTATGTTAACGTGTGCGATAATGAGAGCTTTTCAACAAAGAGTCGACAGTGTGTTGCTTTGAGCTTTGCCTTTGTCATGAAAGCATAAAGGATAGAGGGATTCTGTTAAAAGTCGTTGTTGTTGTCCTCGTAGGCATAAATGCAAACAATGGGAGCATAAAGAATACAGTACAAACCTTTTACCTATCGGCAAGCATAAAAATTCTGGTGGATGTCGTCGTTACTGTTTTTGTATGTTGGGGTTATAAAAAACTATGTCAAAAATGTTGTCGAGTCCAAATTACAATGTTCTCATAGAGCAGTTAAGTAATATTGCTTTTCGCTTTTTATTCTGTTTGATACAAGAAATGCAAGTAGGGTTTCATAGTGCTTTAAGGCAATTGTATACTTTGATTATAAATTCGTATTTTAAACTACTTTTAGTATTGTTTATTGAATTTCTTGTTGAAATGCGAAGGTTTCATCTTTGTTTGATAGGTATTATGTAGAAATCCTCTTGTTCATTTTGCTTCATGCATGTAGTCCTGTAGAGTTTGTGTTTTTTTTATTGCTGCAAAAAAACAATGAGAGCTTTTCAACAATGAGTCAAGAGTGTGTTGCTTTGAGCTTTTCCGTTGTCATGAAATCATAAAGGATAGAGGTATTCTGTTAAAAGTCGTGGTTGTTGTCCTTGTAGTCATAAATGCAAACAATGGGAGCATAGAGAATGCAGTAGAAACCTTTTCCCTGTCGGCAAGCATAAAAAAATTTGTCAGATGTCGTTGTTACTGTTTGTGTATCTTGGGGTTATAAAAAACTATGCCAAAAATGTTGTAGAGTCCAAATTACAATGTTCCCATAGAGCAGTTAAGTAATATTGCTTGATAGAACAGTTTGAGGCTTCATGCAAAAGAGCAGTCAAGCTCATTGGTAGAAGATTTGTGGTCCAGTAACCTGTCACAATTAGTTTGTGTAGTTAATCTTGTTTGCATTTATACTTGTGTCTCTTGAACCTGGAAAAATGCTCGGTAGTGTTTAAATGGTTTTTGCTATTAGTATCCATCGCAGTAGGAGTACTATAAATTGCTATTCTTTCAGAAAAAACAAAGCCATGGTTTTTGTTTTCTAATGAAAGCTTTTTACATGGTGCAATGCTTTTGGTTGGAAGAAAAGAGGTCGTGTGGCGGTCCAGCTGTGGCAAATTCTTCAAGCAAGTAGTACACGGTGAGTTTCTAGAATGAACCTTCTCTTTTGTTTGCAATTGCATATAGTAAACAGAGAAAAAGGTTAATTCAAGATTCTCACTATGTTGATTGTACTTGTAATCATATCGTGGCTTTTTGTTACAAGGACAGTCGTTGCAAATGGGTATTGTGAGTGGCATATGCTATATGGTTCATAGAAATAAAGCATTTGAGGTTCAAGAGTAGATCTTTGTTTCAAAAAATTAACCTTTCCAAGTTTTGAGAGTTTGATTCTGAATCCATATGCATGCTTTGATTAAAACTATTGGCTAAAGGTGCATAATTCATTAATTCAAAATCAATGCATTTAATGGCAACTGACTAGAGGCGAAGCTATTTAGATTGCTAATTAGTCTTTGAATATATAACAATTAAAAGAGATAAATAAGTATGATTATCCTTGGCCACATTTCACATTTTGGCCTTTCATTGTGCATCTTAAATAGAAGTTGGACTTTGCATTGTTGCAATGTGTTTGGATACTTTGATTCTAAAATCATAGTTTAGATCATTCTAAGTGTTATCGATTCAAACATTTCCTTGAAATACCAATAATTCATCTGAATCTTGGAGGCAACATATAGTTGTCTATAATTATCCTTGGCTACATTTCACATTTTGATCTTTCAATCAAAGTCAATTAACAAAGTAGCAATTAGACCTAAAAAATGTTGATGGACTATGCTGATAGAAAACCATATTTTTGACAATGGCTAGACAACCTGTTGAAATTGCTGTAGAAACTTTAAAGCAAATGCATTTCCCCTTCTATTTACTTTCATTATACATCTTAAATGGAACTTGGGTTTCGCATTGTTGCAATGCATTTGGATACTTTGACTGTAAAGTCATAGTTTAGACCATCTTAAGTGTTATTGATTCAAATGTTTCCTTGAAATACGAAGGATTCATCTGAGTCTTGTAGGAAATGTACAACTGTCCTATAGAGTGAGCTTTGGAATCAATGAACTGTTATCAAGGATAGAGGATTACTGTCAAATATTGTGGTTATTGTCCTCATAGGCACACATGTAAAATATGAAAGCATATAGAAAGCAAGTTAACTGTTTAATAATCCCATGAAACATAGTCTTTGTATGCATCCATGCATACAGGTTTGCATGTATATATGTGTGCATGTAATTATGTATATATGAATGCATGTATCTATGTTGCCATGTATGTATGTGTGTATATAACAGATTGCTGTTGCATTTGCTTTAAATGATTTTTTGTGGATGGTGCCAGCTAGCCATCCCATCATATTATGATTAAACAATTAAGAATAAGTGCTAAATCAGTTAGCAGATCGATTTTCCTCAGCCCTTTACATGTTAACTGAGATTTTTGAAGCTTTTGCTATTCATTGGCAGTTTTTGAAGCTTAAATGTCACAGTGTATGTAGCATTTTACCATATAGCTCTATCATTCATGGTCATTTAGGCAAGTTCATATTTCCTTATTCATCCTTGTATTGTCCCATATCTAAATAATTTGGCAATTGCTAGTTAGCCTTTAAGTACTTAGCAATTCAAAGAAAGAAATGATTGCAATTAGCTTTGTGTGCATTTGAACTATTAATCAAAGGCAACTAACAAACTAGCCCTAGAAAACCATGCCCGTGTTAATGTGTTGAATACCATGTATTTGTGCATGGGTGTATATGAATACTATGAGTTGTTGTTTCTACCATTGCGTAACGCTTAGTATTACTTGTACAACCAAGCAATATGCAAGTAGAATTCATAGTTCATAGCATCCAGATACATTCAAGGAGAGATACAAATCAAGGTTGTTAGCATCCTGATAAGAAAGATGATGAGATACATCCAATTAATGTATGTCACAACATCTTATAAACAATAATTCCTATCAAACACAGATGAAACCTTCGCATTTCAACAAAAAAATTCAAATAAACAATACTGAAAGTAGTTTAAAATACGAATTTATAATCAAAGCATACAATTGCCTTAAAGCACTATGAAACCCTACTTGGATTTCTTGTATCAGACAGACTAAAAAGTGAAAAGCAATATTACTTAACTGCTCTATGGCAACATTGTAATTTGGATTCTACAACATTTCTTGACATAGTTTTTTACAACCCCAAGATACAAAAATAGTAACGACTACATCTAACAGAATTTTTATGCTTTCCAGCAGCAAAAAGGTTTCTACTGTATTCTTTATGCTCTCATTGTTTGCATTTATGCCTATGAGGACAACAACCATGACTTTTAACAGAATCCCTTTATCCTTTATGCTTTCATGACAGCAGAAAAGGTCAAAGCAACACACTGTTGACTGATTGTTGAAAAGCTCTCATTATTGCACATGTTGACATAATTTTGGTTCCAAAGTCCTCTTTATGGGACCAGTTTGCAACAATTAGAAAAATACAAATTCTATAGGGCTCACATGCATGAAGTAAAATGAACAAGAGGATTTCTACATAATACCTATGAAACGCAGATGAAACCTTTGCATTTCAACAAGAAATTTGAATAGATAATACTAAAAATAGTTTAATATACAGATTTATGCCTACGAGGACAGCAACCATGACTTTTAACAGAACCCCTCTATCCTTTATGCTTTGATGACAATGGAATAGCTAAAATCACCACACTATCAGCTTACATGCATAGAGTAAAAAAGTAGTTTAAAATACGGGTTTATGCCTATGAGGACAACAACCACAACTTTTAATAGAACCCCTCTACTCTTTATGCTTTGATGACAATGGAAAAGCTCAAAGCAACACACTGTTCACTTGTATTTCAAAAGCTGTCATCATTGCACGTGTTTAGATGGTTTTGGTTCCAAAGCCCTTTTTATGAGACCACTTTGCAATAGTCAATAATAAATAGACTTTGGAGGGCTCACATGCATGAAGTAAAATGGACAAGAGGATTTCTACAAAATACCTATCAAACATAGATGAAACCTTTCCACTTCAACAAGAAGCTCAAATAAATAATACTAAAAGTAGCTTAAAATATGAATTTATAATCATAGTATAACAATGTCTTAAAGCACTATGGAACCTTTTTTCCATTGCTCTTTGCATGTACCTGATTTAAACACTTAATTATTGGTTCTTGATAATGGAATGAAATGAACTTGGACAAATGGAAATAGAATGACCCCATGGAGTTGGAACATCAGTGTTTGCATGTCTTTACCATAATAGCAGATTTGTGTGCATGAGACTTATGTGAATCTCAAATGTCATAGTGTATGGGTGCATGTGTCAAGTAGCTTGGTCCCAGGTATTGACTATATAGCAACAACATCTCCTGTGACTACATAGATCTCCAAAATCACAAAAAATAAAATGCTCAAAGTAATCACAATTCATCTCTAGTCACTAAAATCTATATTGCATGATAAACAAGCGAGAACCTTTTAGTAGATGAAGGTCATGAACATTGAACCAATAGTAGGACAGTCACCACAACATTTAAGTAAACCTATGGTGTAGACTCCCTTTTCCATTATCAATTTTATTCCCAATTTCATCCATGAAGAACTTTGTCAACTTCTAGAGCCTGCTATTAGCCATTGCTTTGATCCATGATTTCCATTTCTTTCATCAATGAATTCCATATCTTTGATCCATGAAGAACTTCTTTAGCCTGTGCATCCATGTATTCTATATCTTTGAGGATATTCTTCATGGATGACATTGGGAATACAATTGATAATGGAAAAGAGAGTGTTGAGCATAGGTTTCCTTAAATGTTGTGGTGACTATGATACTATTAGCTCAACGTTCATGACCTTTATCTACTAAAAAGTTCTTGCTCATCCATGCCTTGGTAATTAAACCTGTGATATTGCATTGCATATGTCTCATGTTCTTCACCTTGAAATGTACATACTGAAATATAGTAATAGAAAGTAATAAACTAATTATAGCAATACAAAATAATTCCAATAAAAACTAATCAAGAGTAATACAAAATACTTTACAACACGTTGTGTGTTACAACTGTCAGTGAGTTGTTGTTTTTACAACACCATGTGTTTTACAATCTACAGTTTAACAAAACAGTAGTCAAGAATTAAACAAAAAATAGATAATGGAAACTCAAATTCAATGTTTTAGTTTCCATTTCTCATTTAACAAGTCTTTCAACATCCTAATCAGATTCACTCTTTACATTTTATTTGTTTACTTTTCTGCCCTCATTTGAATGGCAGGGGAACCATACGTGAAGCCACTGAATAACCCTTCCATGGTTTGATGGAGCTGGTGTGAGGTGATTTCATGAAAGCTCAAGTGTCATAGTATATGTGGCATGGCAGCTAATAAGTCTATTTTACATTGTGCTGGTGACAATTTAATTTGCCTCATTTGTCTTCGTACCATTAATCAAAGTCAATTAACAAACAAGTCAATCTTTCACTTGACTCATGCAAATTAATTCAATTCTATCATTAATCATAGTGATAGCAAACAAATTCTTGTTAGATGATCTCATTGTTGAAACCCTTCTTGCATTTTCTAGTTGCATGTACCTGGTGTAAACATTTAATTATTGGTTCTTGATAATGGAATGAAATGAACTTGGACAAATGGAAATAAAATGGTCCCATGGAATTGGAACATCTACGTTTACATGGCTTTAGCATGATAACAGATTTGTGTGCATAGGACTTATTTGAAACTCAAATGTCATACTGAATGTGGCAAATTAGCTAGTTGGCTTAACATGATAGCTTTCAAACATGTTAATTCAGTGAGAAATCAATCTAGTTTGCTGGTGAATTAATTGTGTTCCATGATTGGTCATAGCCAATTATTGGAAAGGTTGTAAATGCCATGGATGAAATAATATGAATAAAATTTTGGTTTCTGGTTTACTTGAAATGCAATGAAAAAACTACTATGAAAACATAAGACAAGGTTGTGTAACATATTTCCATTCATTTATCTAATTTCTTTGGACACAAATGCTTTACACATTTAATTGCAATAGGAAAGTGTCTACGAAAATGGGAAATTAGAGACCATAATTCAGTAGTTTTTAGCGTGAGTATATATGTATCCTGATACATATAAGCTCAACCTAGCATTTACGAAAACAGTTGCTATGTACAGTTAAAGAGCTTATTAGTGTTACTATATGTGATAGCCATATAACAAAGTAAATTGGTACAAGGCTATAGTGGCATATCGAAAAAATACATGGACGGATGTATACGCAGTTGCATACAGGGATACGTAAAAGCTTAGATGAAAAGTTAATTATAGTTAATTATAAAACATCTCTATACACCAAATCAATTAAACCAATCATGGCCATTCGTATGCAAAAAAAAAAAAGAACTTCTTGAAAAGGCTTTATAGACAAGGAAGCAAATGCAATTATAAACCAAAATTGCAAAATCTTTGGCAACATCTTCTTTTCAGTTGCTTATGCTACAAATATTCAACAGCTTATAGCTGTCCATATTAATTGTATCTCTTCATGTATGTTAAATCCATCTGCTTATTCTATTGCTTTCGGTATTATTTCATGAAAGCTGAAATGTCATAGTATATGTGGCGTAAGAGCCAATAAGTCCATATCACATTTTGCTGATGCGAATTTAATTTGTCTCATCTTTCCCTGAACCATTAATCAAAGTCAATTAATGAACAAGTCAATCTTACAATTAGCTTCTGCAAGTTAAGTCAATTCTATCTTTTACTCATTAATGAAATTAACTAATCAGTTTAACAAGATAGCTTTGTAACAAGTTAGGTCAGTAATGAATAAAGTTGTTTGACTGATGAGTCAATCGAGTTCAATAGTTAGTCATAGTGATAGCAAACAAATCCTTGTTTGATGGTGTCATTGTTGAATTTTCTTTTGTGTCCCTCTCTGCACTTTTGCTCTAGCTTGAAGCAATGATGCTTCATGATTCAAGTATTAAGTGTAACTAGGAACCTTTCTTGACTTACATCCATTGATTTAAATCTGTTTCGAAACCATAATTGCAGTGGTTCTTTAAGCTCGATGCAAAACATCAATATAGTTAAAATGCATTGCAAAAGCCTGTGGAGAACCATGTTTGCACTTGTGCATTTGGAATTCATGAACCTATGATAAATAGACTGTAAGGTTAATCTATTTCCAATTGATACTTGTTTGCACTCAATCTAAAAAAAAACTAGCTGGTGTATTTTGATGTTTGAACTATTATTATCCATTACACTATCATTGTCATCCATTGCAATTATAATTTTGGCAGTTGTTTGCACAAATGTGTTTTCATGCATTGTGAAACCCAACTTGCATTTTTGGGATATAATGAAGCAAAATAGATAAAAATAGCCATTTGTTGCCTTGAGTAGCTTGTCTCTTGGTGTTCCTTCAGAGCACAAGAGCTTCTGCTCTGTCATTGTAAATGTCTCCTTTCTATTGATAAAAGCTATCAGTTTTTCTAGCCTATGTCTTTGCCTAAATTTATTTGTATATGTAATTTTCTTCCACCCTCCCATTAAAAAAAGAAAACTCCATATTCTACTACCAAAGAAAATGCATTAACGTCAAAGGAGTTTGAAATTGAAGATAACAAACCTAATAGCACTCACTAGGATAAGTTTCCTGCTGGTAGGCAGGAATACTTATGCATTCACCCGGAATGCATTTAACCAGCAGCATGAACCAATCACGTTTCGCCATTTAACATATTGCTTTTTTTTTGGTATAGCTTGAATTTTGAGAGCTATTTTATATATTGGAAAATTAGCATTTATTTATTTTTCTATTCGTCCAAGTAGCTTTATAAATCATTTTCGTTTTAAAAATTCAGGAAAATGCGAATGCATAAATTGATTAAATAAATTTAAGCAAAGGCATAGTTTAAAAGGTGGCGGCTAGAGGTATGTAATCCATGAATGTAGATTAAATGCATTAAAATATCAGGAAACATCGAGTGCATAAATTGATTAATTAAAATTAAGCAGAGGCATAGTTTATCAAACTGGTGGGTAGACGTACGTGATGAATGAAAAAAAATTAAATGCATTGAATGGCATTTGGCTCGAAGTGAAGGTGGTGGAGTCGCTTGGAGGCCATGTGTGGCCAGGGTACTTTGGTCATTTAATATAGAGTTGAGTTACTTGGTATGCATTCCCATTACTTTGCGTGTGTTGTTTTTTTGTGTTTTGTAATTTGTACTTCTGAGGAAGAGCTTGTAGCCACTAAGCAAGAAATGTTATGGCTGAAATGATAGTTTGTTACTCTCCACAGTTCCTTGATATTCATGTGCATTGTGGGGCTGTGTTTCATAGTGCTTTAGTTCACGATCACAATCGCTTCCCGCTTAATGTGTCAGTGCATGTATATATGTTCGAATGTTTCTATGTGCATATGCATTCACCTATGTGCATATCTATGTAGACCTCTGTAGATGCATGTATGCATGCATGCATCTGACTCTAGATATATCTATGCATAAATGTATTTATGCATATATGTATGTGTGTATAGGTGCATTTATGTCTATATGCATGTAATCATATGGATGCATATATGTTTATGTCCATAGATGCATTAATTTGTCTTTACATGGATGTATCTATACATATATATACATATGTATACATATATGTGTGTGTCGATATGTCTTTTCTACACAACAGTTTACAGTGACAGGGCAAAGGTTGTCATGATTCCAAAAAAGGACACTTGCAGACAAGCTACTCTAGGAAATAAATAGTTTCTCTCATTAGTTTTCTTTTATTTTAATGTCCATAAGCACATTGGGTTTCATAGTGCTCAGCCTGTGCTATTCTTCAGAGTCAAGTCCCTTGGGCAAGCAATTGTCTTTTGTCCAACGTAGAATGTGACATCTTAACAATAACTTGGTGCTTATGAGCTCTCTAAAGACTGCATATATTCAATTACTGCAAAACTGTTCCATAGTTCACGTTTTAGAGCCATTGTTCTGTTAGCATGTCCCATAATAGGACCTTATAAACAATATGAGGACAATATGTTAAAAGCACTTTACAAACTGTCAGGCAAATGCAATTTACAGATATAAGCTTAAACTCCACAATTTCTTTCATCTCCCTCATTGTCATTAAAGCATAAAGCAAAGAGGATTTTTTTGCAACTTCTAATTTTTTTACTTTTACACGATAATTCACTTTATTAATTAATGAATCAAATTATCTTAATTAATTTATTTTCTTTTTCCTTTTGTCATTTCATATCTAATTAATTACATAACTGTTGAATAGTATTTATATACATAATAGTTAAAACAAAGAAATAATTATAACTATCCTTGTACACATTTGACCAATCAAACAAAGTCAATTACAAGATCTAATTCCACTTATTCACTGATAGTATTGGCATGCAATTTCCTTGAAAAGTCTTGAAAAAGAGGATTACTCAGACACCAATAAGGATTCTGATTTGTAACATTTCTATCCAAATCATCTTCATTGAATAACATGTTGTGGCATACATTAATTGGATGTATCTCATCATCTTTCTTATCAGGATGCTAACAACCTTGATTTGTATTTCTCCTTGGGTGTATCTAAATGCCATGAGTTATGAATTCTACTTGCATGTGGCTTCATTGCACAAGTAATAGTAAGTGCTACAAAATGGTGCAAAATAAACTTATGCATATGGAAATGAAATGACCCCATTTAGTTAGAAAATCAATATTTACATCGCTTTCACTATTAAGTGATAGCTAGTTTGGAATTAAACAATAGCTAGAAATTGTTTCTACCATAACTTAACAGTGCTAGCACAAGTCTCTGTTGTTTTTTTCCTTAGGATTGATTAGTTGTTGTGGCCTATTTACACTTTTTTTAGGTGCTTAAGCAAATATGGGATCTATTCCATTGATTGCTCCTAAAGAGCTTATGCCACCATTGCAATAACAGAATTACCCTGGTGCATGCATATGCAAAAAAAAATGTTCTATATTATAGGGTACACAAATAGCAACAAGTATTTAAAAATTAATAAAAATTCAAATGAATCTACATAAGAATTTTGTTTTCTTTTTATGAATAACATAGCATATGCCACTCACTGTACTCATTTTTCTAATTTGTCCTTGTGACAGGGTTCAATGCTTTCAACTGTATATAAACAAATATGCACAAACTACACTAGGAAAGATTGCTTGTCCCTATCACAATTTGTACATTTGTACAAGTATACTTGATCATTCGATAGCAGATTACAAGGTCAATTTTCCAATTTGTCTTTTTGCTTTTCTTGAAATGCAATTGAAATTCTTCAATATAATAACTGCATAAAGTTCTTTTCCATGTATTCATTTTGTCATCTTGTATTCCTCATTTCTTTGAACATAAATGATTTAGAGGGCTGTTTCCATATATGCAAACAGAAAAATGCATTTTCCACAATTGCAATAGTAATTTGTCTTCGAGCAATAGAAAAGGTTTTTCTTATGTGTTAGTATGTTATACTTCCTCTATACAATATCCATAGAATAGAATGAACTGCTAGCATATAATTTTTAAACCCTGTTTGCAGTTTCAAATAGCGTTTAGAGCCATAAGTCTTTGTTTTATGCCAACTGGTTTTTACCTATATGCATTTAAGGAAAAAATTTCATAGGACTGTTTATAGCTGTGGCAAGTTGCTATGTAGTTTACAAGTTAACGTATGTTTAATCTTCTTGTTTTAGAAATAAAAGCCTACAAAGTTAATTTCAAAAGCTGACATGGCACATGAGTACAATGAATGATGTACTTCGTCACTCATAGACATGATGCAATATTTTTCCATGGTCTTGCTTACATGCAAACTGGCATTAAGAACAGTTTTTTTTTTGCTCACATTGCCAATCTCACTATGTTCTTTAAACCTCTATAGTAAAAGGAAACTGAGGAAAGAAGCTATTTATTCCCTCAAGTAACTCATTTCTGGTTCTGGATACTGTAACTATAACAAAGTCTACTTACTCGCTATAAACTCTCCCAGAACAGAGACTTCTAGAATAGAAAAACAATATGCACAAAGTAATAGTCATGCTTAACAGCTGACTTAAGTCTATAGCTAATGGACAAAGCAGCCTGGCTATACATGTGCACCAGGCCATTGCAGTAGTTTCTCATCGACCCACATGCTATTTAATGCATTTGCTTTGCATGTATGCACTGTGTGGCTACACTTCTGAGTTTCAATCTCTTTTTAAATTTATTTAATCAATCCATGCCTTCACTTTTTCTCAATGAACCTATGTCTTTGCATTTCCCTCAAATTTTCTATACACAACTGATCTTAAAAGCTATTCCCACAAATAAGAAAAGCCATAGATCTTCTTTGATCAAACAATGCTTTTGCATTTCCCTGACTTTCTATAAACAGAAAAGATATGTCAAACTATTCTCTACATGCCACTTAATTCATGCATATCTGAATAGCTCTTAAAATCATTTGTTCTTTGAAAAAAAAATCAGTCGCTTAGAAGTACATAGCAACAAAGGAATCCAATAACACAAAACATTTAAATACCATAGACTGAGATTGACAATATGAGCAAAAAAGATTCTTGTCAACCAATTGTTGCATGTAGACAAAGCTACCTGAAAATATTGTTTTGTGTTTGTGGCACTAAAAGTATACATCATGCATTGTACTCATTTATCCACTTTGGCAATGTAACAGGAATAAGTACATACAATACTGCTGGGGGACAATGGATAACAAGGTCAGGTTGAAGAATTAATACTATTTTCCCCTTGTGCTTCTATTAAATTGTTTGCTGTGTGGTATGTTACGTAAGCTTCTGCTACTACTCAAGATCCATTTTCCAACATATATAGAGATTATTAACTTCCAAGACCCTCGACAACATGATTCATACTATCGAGTGCTATTGAGTGAAATCACATAAGCGACAATGTTAACAATTTAAGATTTTGTACTCTAGATACTAGTGTTAAATGCTATTCATACTCAGCATTTGCTATACCCAAACACATTAGGTTACACGAAAAAAAAAGAAAATGATAGACGTTGACACTTATGAATTAACTAAGCGCCCCCAAATATCAAACATTGACTACGTGCTTAAAAGCGAGGGACTTTGTAGATTGAGTACTTTTGCATACAATGTTGGTGATTGTTTGTTTGACTCGTTACAACTATTGATTAACAATCGTTACACATCAATTCAATCATGAAATGGAGCTATAGATTACTTCTTGAATTGCCTTAAAAACAAGGACAAAGAAGCAATAAAATCATACAACTATGAACTAGACCCTGATACTCTATATACATTGCACAAAGTACATGATCCACAAACATACTTCCGCAGAATGCGGTTATCTGCACAGCCACAAGCTGATTGCACAGAAAGTGGATTGTGGGGTGACCTATTTTGCATTCACTGGATATCCAAATGGTTGAATATACAAATCTCCCTTTGGTCAAGAACAACAGCAAGAAGGTACTTACAGTTCAATAGTTCTGACTACACAGAATCAGTCTCTATACTATTTCATGACATGAATTCTTTAAGTGGACACTTTGAACCATTGTTAGAAATTGAAACACAAAACATAAGTTCAAAACAACCCATAAGTTCACATGAAATAAAAAAGTTGTGCCCAAAGTATCCTCAAATATCAAACATTGACAATGTCCTTAGAGCTGAAGGCCTTTGTAGATTAAGCACATTTGCATACAATGTTGGTGATTGTTTGTTTGATTCGCTTCAAGTGCTACTTAACAACCAGTACACCTCAACTCAATTACGCAATGGAGCTATAGATTATTTCCTGGCTTGCTTTCAAAAAAAGGACAAAGAAGCAATTAAATCATATAACAATGAACTAAATCCTAGTACTCTATATACATTGCACAAAGTACATGATCAAGAAACATACTTCCGCAGGATGCGATTGTCTGCAAGCTTATGCATAGACCATGGCGAATGTGGATTGTGGGGTGACTTGTTTTGCATTCACTGGATATCCAAATGGTTAAAAATACAAATAAGCCTCTGGTCATTGACAACATCAAGAAAGTACTTAGATTTCAATGATTCTGGATATACAAAATCAGTCTCTATACTATTCCATGATACAAACCCTTTGGCTGGACATTTTGAGCCGCTTCTAAGTATCAAAGCCCAAAATCTAACTCACCTATGCTCAACAAGCTTACTCCAACTTAAAAAGTTGATTAGAAATCGTCCACAATACAAAAATACTTACTTGACCAAGCCACATGCTTTGCCTAAAAACAAGGAAAATTTGATGCCATTTGTCATAGCAAACAATTTTAAACATAAATCAACAATAAGACTTAATCACCTGAAGAACTTGATTAGAAAAGAAAAACAAAAAAAAAGTGTACCTAGCAGCCCAAAGAAAAAAAAACATTGACACCAATAGAAATTTATAAAACAGCAATACAAGATACACCAAAACACTCATGTGCAATTTGCCAAGTGCTCTGTTTCAACAAGGACATCAGGGTTTTCAAAGAAAAACAAAAACAACTATACTGTGAACTAGTACAATCAGATTCCTTACCATTCACAGATCTCATATGCAATGTATGCTACTTTGCATTGAAATAGTCCACTATTCCAAAGTATGCTACGCCATAGAAAATAAGAACTAACAGACCATTGTGCTATGTGCAAATATTAACTCCTCTAGAAGAACGACTTGTCTCACTTAGAATTGCATTTGCACAGATTTGGGAACTAGGGTTCAAAAGGTCTCAAATAGGCCTGATAGGTTCTATTATAAATGTCCCTGTTGACATGAACATTGTACAAAGAGCATTACCACAATCAATTAACAACACACAAACAATTGATGTTTCATTGAAAAGACGCTTAAAATACAAAAATGCATTTCAAAAAGGCATGGTGCACCCAAATGTCATCATGCAAGCTTTGACTCAATTAACAAGGACACCATTGTACAAAATGCACAAAGTCCACATAAACCAAGATTGGCAAGAAGTTCTCCAATGCACTAGGGAAAACGAAGCCAATAGTCCACAAAATACAAGTGAAACAGAATCAGACAGTGAAATGGAAAATGAAAACCCATCATAAACATTGATCCATGGATTCACTGAGTCTAGAAGTATCCATAACATGGAGGACAAGATTATTGAAATTGCACCTGCAGAGCACAAGTATCCAATTGGAATATTTAAGGACATTTATGCTGAAGAAATGAATTTCCCAACTTTATTCTTTGGCAAGCCACGTGATAATGACATTGTAAAAAACTTTACGTATCAGAAAATAATACGCTCGGAGCTCTTACAGTCACAAAGACAATTTTCATATCATACAACAAACATTTTTTTCAAATCTATAAAGGTTCTAATACAACAAGTACTGTCCACAATGACAATAAGAATCCGCAAGGGCCAGTTAAAAGGGTGGAAGCTATTTGCGAAAGACGTTAAAAACAAACCAAACCTAGAAAAAATTCTTAAATCAGATATTGGATACGTTGATTTCAAAAGAATAAGAATCTCTCCAGACTATTCACAACAACTTAAGAAAAATGTATTTGCTATGATTCGACAACTAGGACCACCGACATTTTTCATCACTTTCTCTAGTGCTGAGCAAAATTGGGATCCACTAATTCAAACATTACAAGAGCTGCACAATCTACACCAATTAGCACAAAACCATCAAGAATCTAATCACCCAACACACATTGACAAATTTGAACTAATGAAGAAAGATCCTATCACTTGTGCACGTTACTATAAACATAGAATCAATGCAATTAAAAAATTGATACTTACAGATGACTCTTTCTTTGGAAATGTCATTGATTACTTCTCAGTCATTGAGTTCCAAAATCAAGGAAATGAACATGATCATTTTCTCATATGGGTTAAAAATGCACCAATCTACACAGAAAATAATAGCACAGACGTCATAGCTTTTGTTGATAAGTATATTACCTACGACACTCAAAATTTGGAACCTGCTTTAGCAATGTTACACAAACACCATCATACAAAGAAATGCAAGAGATCAAGAAATAAACTTTGTAGGTACAATTTTCCTTTCCCACCAATGCAAAAGTCAACTATACTTTTACCAATAGTCCAAACGACTGAAGCGATAACTACAAATGCCAATTATATCTTCTCAAAACTCCAAAAAGAAAACTATGAAGAAACTTTCACTTTTCAAATGTTCTTAAAAGAATTAAACTTAAGTGACAATGAATACATTGAAGCTTTGAGCTCAACATTAAACAAGCCCACGCTTTTCTTACAAAGAAAACCATCACAAATATGGAACAATAGTTTTTCAAGGAAGATTCCAGAACTTTGGAAGGCTAATAC
Organism: Sequoia sempervirens; assembly: GCA_007258455.2. Taxonomy (NCBI): domain Eukaryota; kingdom Viridiplantae; phylum Streptophyta; class Pinopsida; order Cupressales; family Cupressaceae; genus Sequoia; species Sequoia sempervirens. The sequence goes on along the minus strand of VDFB02226964.1, from coordinate 3,125 downwards.
AGATGCACAATTTGTCATAAATGCATATGCTGCTGCTATGTACTGTAGCTCATATATTGCAAAAGTAGACAAGTCAATGACATATGCATTCAAAAGAATACGTATAGACTACAAGCAAGACAATATTGATGCAATACGAATGGTGAGTAAACTTGGAAATGCCATGCTTAACTTGCAGCAAATGTCATCACAGCAAGGTGCACATATTGTTATGTAATTTCCATTAAATTACAGTTCAAGAAAATGTATATTCATTGATACGCGATCTGACAATGATCGTACATTTATACTCAAATCTGTTAAACAATTGAGCAATAAGCCAGATGAATCAGAAAATGTTCTTGCAAAATATATTATAGACTACTATTTAAAATGCCCTGAAACAATGGTGGACATATGTCTTGCAGAATTTGTTTCAAGATACAACAAATACGGTGCTAAAATTGAACCAAAGGCCAAACCCAATGTTATATGGTTTATCAATTTCAACAAACACTTTGATTTAGAGAATCATTGTAGAGAGCAATTGGTTCTCTATGTTCCATTTACCATTAATGAGCATACACTAAAACAAAACTTTGATTGTTGGGAACATGTATACATGTATCATGGACAAACCATTCAAACAAACAGTGCAAATTTTGTCCACAGCCCAACCTCCGCATGGGGTGACATTGACAAAGCTATAAATGATCTTCAGTCTCTTGAAGATGAAAAGCTTATTGACCTGCCAATGCAAGCAAAGCTTTCCCAGAAAGAACTATATGACATTCAAACAGACCTTCCAAACATAGGCCATTCTAACCCAAATACCACATACTCCAATGGATTTCAAATTGCAAAGCACCCACAGATTATAGATAACAATGAATACTACAAGTTAAGATGAATGTTAAATAAAGAACAACAAGCAATTGTTAACGATGTTCTCATAAAAAAGATGAAAAATCCACAAAATCCATTGCACTTGTTTTTGACTGGAGGAGCTGGAACAGGGAAGACTTTTACAGCAAAAGCCATCTACCAAGCTCTCATTCGCATGTATAGCAATTCTGTTGACAATAATCCAGACAAACCCAAGGGCTTATTAACTACATATACAGGTAAAGCAACATATAACATAGGGGGATTCACTTTGCATTCAGCATTTCACATACCTTTTAATACATCAGAATTCCTGCCACTGAACACTGAAGTACTTGACACTATGTCAAAGCACTATGATCAATTGCGCATACTTCTTATAGACGAGATATCATTAGTTGGCTCAACATTTCTACGGTATATTGATAGAAGACTACGAGACATAATGCAAATGCCTACAGCATACTTTGGGAACCTTGATACCATATTTTGTGGTGACCTTTACTAGGCACAACCTGTCCTTGATTCTGTGGTTTTTGATAATAGGCCTACTCCAATTGAATTAATGCCTTATAGTTTCTGGAAAGACCACATAAAATGCTATTCATTGGTGACTACCATGAGACAAAAAGATGAAATATTTATTTCAATTCTTAATAGACTACGAGTAGGCATTCAGAAAACTCATGACATAGACTATATCAACAAAATTTTCTTTCGTCCTGTACCATTAGATCCATTGCTTCCGCACCTTTTCTATAGGAGAGTAGACGTTCAAGCACATAACAACAAAATGCTATCAATCATTCCAACCCAAATGATTGTGCTAGATGCGATCTATGAAGTTAACGAGGACCTTAATGCAATACGAGTGTATAGTCACACAACAACACTTCCATCACAAATATGCTTGAAACCAAACATTCTTGTTGAGCTTTATGCAGGCAATTACAATGTTCAAGATGGCCTTGTCAATGGTTTAGATGGAATTTTTAAAGCATATACATCACAAAAAAATATTGATATTTTTTGGATTAAATTTAATGACCCATCAATTGGACATCACCAGCACACAAAACTAGCACATTGCTATTCTACTATCATTGACAAAGACTGGGTGCCTATAGAACGCATTGCTAGGCCAATCCAGAAAATAACAATAAACAAGAAAATTACAACTAGCACTACAGGATTTGACACCATTTTCTGACGGTCGTTCGTCGGTCTTTCGACAAATCTCTGTCGGAAGAGCGACGCAATGGCCAAAAATTTTCCGTTGCTATTTTTTCGTCGCAAGGATGACGAAAAATTAAACGTCGAAATAACAGCGAAGAATCGTCGGTCGGCAGGATCGCGACATACGTCGGGATTTTGTCGGAATATCGACGAAAACTTTGTTTATCCACCGACGAACTGCACCAGAAGTTCGTCGTCGGCTCGACGAAATGGGAAAATATTTAGCGTGGAAACATGGAAATTTTGTCAAAATAGCGACGAAATACAAAATTAGTAGCGTCGAAAGAACACCAAAAGTTCGTCGAATATGCGACAAAATAGGCAAGTAGTAGCGTCGGAAGAACACTGGAAGTTCGTCGAATGTTTGACGAAATATTCGTCGCAGCTATAGAAACTTCGTCGAGACTTTCTGTTGATTCGTTGGTTGTTATCGTCGAAATTTCGATGAAGAAGCAAAATTAAAAAATATATATATATTATATATTCGTGGAAATGTACCATTGCGGAGACTGACGACTGATCATACATAAAAACTGCATATTGGTTTGATGCTTCAAATGATGCATTTCTTATATTGAAAAGTGCATTACCTTATTGAGCTTTCTTTGTTTTGAGTATAGTTTAATATTCTCTACTTAACAAGGCCAACCACGTGACGGTGGAAGCTCATTTGGCGCTCTCCCCCCCCTCACATCACTCTCAATTCCGCATACCCAATCATATAACATTAATCATTGATTCATCCATTAATAACATATAACATTAATTCATTCATCCATTAATAACATATACATTCATATAACATTCATTCATCATAACATATAACATTCATTAATTAACATATTCACATTCATTCATTAACATATAATATTCATTCTTTCAGTTTTTACATATTATCAAAATATGGTTGTCATGATATGATTACAATCACTTTTTTTTTGTTTTTTTTTTAAGCTAAAAAAATCTGAAGTGGAGTATCGTTTTCTAAATAATCTATCCCCTCTTTAGTTGTTCTGCCCTCTACT
>VDFB02226963.1:0-11939 GCA_007258455.2 Sequoia sempervirens | reverse complement strand
TAAATAATTATCTTTTGGGAGATTTTGAGGAGGATGTTTTTTTGTTTCTGGGAAGAAGAAATTTTTTGATCTACAAGCAAATTTCATATGATGTAAGTTTTGTGGGGAAAATTGAGGGTCTATTGGAAAGATTGATTGGAGAATTTGAAGAAGTCGTTGCTGCTACAAAAGGTTGATCTCAACACTAGATTTTCATCTCAGTCAGCATTTGATCCAGGTTGGCTTGCCTTTTTTTTCTATTCTTTGATTCACTTCTCCGATTAATGCAATTTGAATTCTTTCCCTCTCTCATTGTTGAAAAAAAAAAGGTTGCTTGTTTGCTTGAATGTGTAATGAATGCATATAAACTCAAAGATTACAAGTGTTTCCTTGCAAAATTGATCTTTTTCATTTTAGCAGTCATGTTTATGGTGTCATAGCATTTCTCCCAGCCATAGTTATTTGTTTCAAATTTTATGCAGCCTATTCAACAAATCCAATTTGTACGCTTTCCCTATGTTGCCATTTGCATTTTCTTGAAAGTTACTTAAGCCTTATCAACAAATCATTTATGGTGCACCCTTGCCATGCTTGGTTTTTTTTTTAATTATTGTTGTAGGAGGTGATTTTTTTTCATGCATCATACATATAAGAATTTAAGGAATGCATTCTTCCCAGCTAAATTCGTTGATGGTAACAACTAGAAACTTAGTTTGTGCTAAGATGTAATCCATACACCTCATAATCAGTATCAAACATTCTAAAATCCTCCAATGAATTTCCTTTGGCCTGTGATTTATTAGGAAGGTGTTGGAGTTTAGTTGCTTTATTTTTTTCTTATGTTGGATGTGGCAATTTATCTTCACTCCGTGATTTTTATAACCGAAACTAGATGAATCAATCTAGCTAGGTATCACTGCTTTAACCCCATAAGAAGTTTGATACTTACATTCTAATTGATTCCTGCTATATTTATACAATGTTGATGTTCGATTTTTATATTTTGTTGGTTATTCACTATTGTAAATGGCAATATTTAACTTAGTTTGCCTCTTAGATTTGATTTGACTGAAAGGTATTCAACTATACATAGTACGATATGGAACATATTTGATTTCTTCTTCTATTTTGAATAAACACAATTATGAGAAACATATTTATTTTGGTGGGCCTTCATTTGATTTACAAGTATCCTATATAAATGGAATTCAATGTTTTTAAAATGAAAACTCTATTGTAAGTTTATCATTCAGTTATGTGAAGTTAGATTCATAAATATATATGTGTGTGTGTGTGTCTATGTTTGTGTATATTTATGTGTTTACTTTAATATAACCTGATATATTGATTGTAAACAATAGATAGAATATGAATATATATATATATATACATGCTTGTTTATTTTGGTTGAATTAAAAGAATATTTGTGTCTTGAGATTAATTGTTTATGCAGAAAAGTGAATTAGAATTTTTTATTTTTTTTAAAAGATTGATTGATTCATATTTAATTATTTGGAGGATTTGATAAATGAGAAAATTAGATTATTTTCCTTGTTCATTATAAGTTATGATTTCTCTTATAATTACTTAATAGTCAAAAATTTAATCCACCATATATTTCATAATTGCATTATTGGGATTGTTTCCTTGTATGAAGCATTATGTTTGATTATTGGAAATTGGGGTATTATTGTTATTGCTCAAAAAAATAGAAGTATTTTGTGTTAAGTGGTTATTGGTAGTCTTCTAGAGGCTTAGGGGGAGTATCTTGTATGTTGATTTTTATGATGGTTTCTTTTGAAGTGTTTGTTAATGTGTTTGAGATGTGTGCAAGAGGGTCTATGCCTTGCACTGTTTATTCTTTTTTGTGATTGTGATTTGTGAGTCAGATGCTCTATTCCTTGCTCATTGTGTGGGATTCATGTGAGCTTGTTCAATGTGCAAGATGGTTTTTACCTTGCTTATTGTGTAGGGTCTACTAGTTGCAAGTAGGGGGAGTGGCTCTCAATGGGGGCTGGAACCTGAAGTGGTGTCCAGGGTAACCCATTTGGGAGTTTCTTTAATCCAATGATAACCCAATTAATGAATAAGGGGTGATCCCAATAACACCGCTTATCATTTCTTTTGGCCAAACTAGACATCAAATAATTTTTTTCTAACTAAATCTTCACTTTCAGCACCTATAGGCTAAAACGTGAAGAATTTGAAGATGATGCAAACTTAGTGATTTGTGAAATTTGTCAAGATTCAAATATATTTTTTCAATTTTTGGAATCGACAGACTTCTTTTTCCATCTCCTTCAAAAACTAGTTTTTTATTAGTAAACACCATTTTTAAGGAGTGACACTCATCGTGATACTAAATATAATTTTTTTCCATGAAGGATAAAAATTTTTTTCATTTAGATTTAAAGACAATATCTAGTGCTTCCAAATTGGTTCCATAGTGTTTTATTGATTTTTTTCCCCTTAATCAAGTTCCAAAGTCAAACCAATTAACTTACATAGGCGATCAGATAATGCATAACTTTTTTGTATATATCAAAATTATTATTTTATTTTTGTTGGATCAAGGACTTCAATATCTAGTGCACTCATTTAATTTTTATAATCTACTATTTTTCCACATGTGTAACATAGAGCTTGATTTTTCATGAAAACCTAATATTCACAAGAAATAAAAAAATAAATATAATAATCAAATTAAATTAAAATTAAAATTAAAATTACACTTTTGGAATCTTATAATAAGGGACTGCATACTTAAGAAAATAAAATAAATGAATTCATTTGATCCCCTTAAAAAGGTAAATCAAAAGTGGTTCTTTATCAACATTTTGATAGGTGTAAAGGAGACTCCTCAAGTGATGAGCATCGCAAGATTTTGACTGGGTAGGTTTCACATTAATCAAGATAATTGGATGCCTCACCCATGCTTGTAGTTCTCGTTTAGGCTAAGGATGGGTTGAGAAGTTATGGTTGGCAATATCAACTTCCTTGTCCTCATGAAAGGAATGTTGGTTCTGCATGTGTCACCCTATGGGGCCAACGTCTAGTAAGAGACTATCAGGGTAACCATAGATGCGGGTTGGTGTCTAGCAAGAGACTACCAGGGTAACCCATGTCAGGACCATGCAATGAAACTCTTCCCTATTGCAATCTAGCATTCCCTAGCTATTTGTACCCCTTCTGTTGTGTGTGTGCCTCTAGAAGCAATGTATGTGTTTTATGTGATGTTAATGTTGTTACTGTGTTGTATCAGAGCCATGTATAGTCATGTTTATGTTAGCGTATCATCTTCTTGACTAATTTTTTGTAGTGGGACCTTATGTTATCTCCTAGCACGAGGGTTGGACCGTAGGGTTCCACATGGTCTAGAGGTTGTGGTGCATGGCACCTAGGTCTTCATGTAAAAAGTTGCAAAGTGTTAGTATTTTGGTGTAGTTAAGTCATTTTATTTTTAATAAGCTATTTAAGACCATGTTTTATGTCTTTATGTGTCGATTGAGTCATTTTGTGTTAGTTTGTTGAAACTTGTCAATTTTGCAAAAAGTTGTAAAAAGTTGCACAAGCAACTTTGCATTTTTAGGTTGTAATGGGAGTTAAACGGTTGGGGTTTGGTTTTTGATGGGAAAATGATTGGTTATGTGGTGAAATTTCTTCAAAAACATGGGTGAACATCGGGACAAGGTTATGAGGCTGTAATTTTGAATTTTGAATAAGTGCTTTTTTTTTCTGTGTTTTGGAAACTTAATTTGCTGCCACATAGAACTATACGATTATGCACGGCTTGGGAGTGATTAAACAGTGGTTGGAATTAATGATGCATTGAATCTTTGTTCTTTTTCAAATTTTTTTATCTAAATTCATTAAGTTTGAAGCAAGTTAGGGTAGATTTACAAAAAGTTTCTTGAAACCCTAACTAGGGTGAGTTTTGACTGAAAATCATGATTTTTTCCCCATTCCACCAGTGTATAAGCCTCAAACTTGGTGGAATAGGTGTAGATATGTTGTTTTTTGTTTTCTCAATGTTGTAGGAGCAGGGGATGGAGGTTGGTGCAAATTTGGTGATTCCCTAATCTAATTAATTAGGCATAGAAATTGCATAGGACTTAGGGTTTGAAGTAGAACTCTTAGAAAGCTGTTGAATTTTCTTGGAAAGGTTTTGGGAGACACCATAAGGCATGTATGAGACATTGGAATGAAGACTAGAATCTTATAGTTTGAAGGCCTTAATGTGACCTAGTAAGAGAAGCCTAATTAAGCCTAATTCAAAGTGTAACAATCAAGATTTGGCCTTTGTGTTCCAAAACACCCCAACCTGAAAATTAGATATGTTATCAAAGGGCATAAAGGGTATCTGTAACTACAATCAGATTTTGGGTATGAGGTTTGGCTTGGAAATTGTGTTGGAAAAACTAGTTATGGAGTGTTACTAGGAGTTAGCAGACCTAAGAAGAGAAACCCACCAATAAGTGCTAAAAACCTTGAATAATTGGTTGTTTTGGGTCAATTTGAAACTAACCACCCCTTCTCTACATCAAGTTAGTTCTTTCTCCTCCATTTGGTTTTATTGCTACTTATTCGTGTGTGTGGAGGTTGTACCTTATGTAGCGGATTCCAGTTCATGACCCAGTTCGAGAAGACAATCTTTATGTATATGCTTTGGACTTGTATATCAAATGTATTATTTATTGTAATAGTGATGTAATCTTCCCAATTGTATTCAGGAAAGCAATATTGTAAACAATGTAATGTTGTACTCTCATGTAATAGAATTTGTATATGTACTTGTTAGTTCTATATATATGATCTTTAATGATTATTTATTTGATGGCATGTTATGGAAATGTATGTTGTTAAATCATTTAAAGTGATGGATTAAAATGAGCTCTTGATTGTTAGTTAAATTATGGCTAATGAAATTGTTCTAGTTCTTGTTAGAGTTGTGTTAAAAATGTAATCATGGAACCTTAGAGGACTTAGGATTAGATTGTATGTTATGTTATATTATGAAAGATCATTGTTATTCCTCTTTAAATAATAAAAAAAAAATATTGGACCTCATTTTTTAGTCATGTTATGTGTTGTCCTCTAGGGTTCCTTGGCAGGGAATTACACCTGGTATCAAAGCCCAAATTCTAGGACTGGGTACTCTGGTTAAAGTGAGCCCATTATGTTGTCCTAGTTGTTTAGACTCTTGACCTTATGTTTGTTTCCCCTATTTGTCATCCTCGCCTAACAACCTGAGACTTTTCCTTTGGTGGTGTTTGTGTAGGAAGATTCCTAGAGGTTGACATTAAGTTTGGGGTCGTGGTGGTGGCCATGGGGCTAAGTACTAGGACACCTCTTCTCAGAGTTCCCACAAGAGTGAACATGAGGAACAACAAAGTTCTCAAAATGATCAAGGAAGTAGGTGTCAAAATCATGGCCAACCATAATTAGAGGGAGATCAGTTACATCATCAGCTTGAGAAGGCCCTTGCCCTCCTAGGCCCTAGACAGGAGGGTAATCAACAAGTGGTTAGGGAGAGAGAAAGGTCTCCTAAGAGGAGAGATTTTATAGTAGAGTAGGAGGCTATTTTAGCAGGTCATATGAGGGATCTCTTGAGGGAATGTCCTCCTACCTTTGATGGTTCTAGTGGTGGTTTGGAGGTAGAGACTTGGTTGATAGATTTGGATAGGTGTTTTTCCATGCACCTGTATGGTAGCAACACCAAGGCGAGGTGTGCCATTATGCACCTTAGGGGTTTTTCTTCTACATAGTGATAGTTGGAGGAGCAAAAATTACATTTGGATATTGGTTTAGTTTCTTGGGAGATTTTTTGGAGAGGTTCAAAGCTCTCTTTTTGTCAGAACACCGAAGCCAGTGTCATGCTGATGATTTTCACAAATTGAGACATATGGCTATGTCTGTGGAGCAGTATGAGCATAGGTTCTATGAGCTTAAGCAGTATACAGGTATTGGTGATGATGAGGCCATGTTGGTTCAACTTTTCATTAGGGGTTTGAATGCCTATATCAGTGGGGGAGTCTGTTTCTTCAAGCTGAAGACCATGGAGGTGGTAGTAGAGAAGGCTCATTTGGTAGAGGAGAATTTTTCCATGGCATTAGGAGGTCATATAGGTGTGCAGATTGGTAGTACACCTCCAACAAGATTCGGGTCTCAAGGAGGTCAATCTTAGGTAGTAGGTTCCTCTAGGAGCAATCATGCACCCACTAAGGGTGGATAGTAGCAGAAGCATTTCTAGTCGAAACCTAAGGACTTTCAGTCTCAACAGGGTAATGGTTCTCAGTCTAGGAAAAACTGAAATTGGTGGTGAAACAAGAATAATCCTGATCAGCCAGTTCAAAGCACACATACTACAACTTGGGTAGTTTCCAACAGTCCAATACACCCTTAGGTGGTAGAGGATATGGCAGAGGTACAGGTTGTTTTTCTTGCTACAAGTAGGGCCACATAGCTAGACAGTGTCCTCAGAAGAGCAAATCAGAATTCAAACTAAGGCTCTCAACCTTAGAGCTGACAGTGGGTGATGGAAGCAGGGCTCACAAATTATTTGCAATGATTGATAACTACTAGGTAGAGCATCAGGGCACAGTTGTGGAGGCTACAGGTGTGTTATAGGGTATTGGTATTTCTATCCTTTTTGACTCTAGTGCTTCTAATTCGTTTCTTTCCCCTTCTTTAGTAGACTGATGTGGACTGGTGGCAGCAAAGCAAGATGTTAGGTGGCAAGTTGAATTGGCCTCCAAAGCTAAAGTAGCAATAAAATCCATTGTGCATGGATGTGGATTAAGGATTGGTTCTCCTTTTACCATGGTGGATCTTTACATCATATGCCTAGGATCTCATGACATAGTGTTGTGTATGGATTAGTTGGATTCTCATTGAGTAGTGATAGATTTTCAGTGTATGTCAGTGTAGTGTTTGGATGATTCAGGTAGAGAGGCTAAGGTAGTTGGCATTCAAAGACACATCTCCTTGCATATGATTTTTTCTATGCAGTTAAGGAGATGTATGTATCAGGGTTGCCAATTGTTTATTGTGATGGTCAATGATTTGGAGTTAGGGGAGAGTCAAGAGGTGTCCCTTGATGATCATCCTATCCTTAGACAGTATGCAAATGTCCTTCCTAGTGAGGTTCTTGGGATCCCACCTAAGTTTGACATCAATTTCAAGATAGATCTTGTTCCTAGAGCAAAACCTATTTTTTGAGCTCCATATCAGATGACCACTCAAGAGATCAAGGAGCTTCAGTTGCACTTAGAGGAGTTGTTGGCTAAGGGGTTCACTCATCCTAGTGTCTCTCCTTGGGGAGCACTGGTCATTTTTGTGAAGAAGAAGGATGGATCCCTTCAGTTTTGTATCGATTATTAGCAGTTGAACAAGGTGACAGTGAAGAATAGGTATCCCTTACCAAGGATTGATGACCTCTTTGATCAGATTAAGGGAGCCAAGGTGTTCTGAAATATTAAATTTATGTCAAGGTATCATCAATTGTGTATCTTTGAGGCAGACATTCATAAGACTGCATTTCACACTTGCTATGGGCACTATGAGTTTACTATTGTGCCATTTGGGTTGACAAATGCACCATCTATATTCATGAGCTTGATGAATGGAGTGTTCTGCACTTATCTTGATAGATTTTTCCTTGTGTTCCCAGATGAAATTTTGATCTATTCTAGGACTACAAAGGAGCACAAAGAGCATTTGTGGTAGGTATTGCAATGTTTGGGGAGAATCGGCTATATGCAAATTTGGAAAAGTGTGAATTATTTCAGATAGAGGTGATATATTTGGGGCATGTCATCTTAGGAGAAGGATTTTTCATGGATCCTTTGAAGATACAAGCCATCATAGATTGGCTCAAGCCCACTAATGTTTATGAGGTTCACAACTTTATGGGTTTAGCAGGTTAGTAACAGTGGTTTGTACAGGGTTTTTTGAGATTAGCTCACCCTATCACTTCCGTTCAAAGAAAAGGGAAGAAGTTCATTTGGTCAGATTAGTGTCAGGAATCCTTTTAGACTCTCAAGGAGAGGTTGAGTAGTGCACCTATTTTAGCAATTCCTTACCCTACCGAAGACTTTGTGGTGTGTACTAATGCATCTTTGGAGGGTCTAGGAGCAGTTTTGATGTAGGATGGTCATGTGATAGCCTATGAGTCTTGCAAACTAAAGGATCACGAGTTGAACTATCCCACACATGAATTGGAGTTAGACGCTGTCGCTCATGCCCTTGGGTGAGATGGAGCATGGTCGTGGGCATTGGTTTGAGTTGCATAGTGATTCATCACAGCTATACATATCCATGTAACCAAACCTCAATGCTAGGTAGAGGCTTATGGATGGAGTTCTGTGTGACATGATTCTTGAGGTGTATATTCAAGGTAAGGAGAATGTTGTGGCAGATTCTCTTAGTCATCGGAGGCATGAGCTTACAGCAATGACTCTTGGAGTGGGATTGAGGAGTCAAATTATTGCAACACTTCCTACAGATGGTTGGTATTAGGAGGTGAAGTCAGAGGTTGAGTCAAGAAGAGCTTTAGAGGGTATATTTGTGGGTTCTTCCCTTGAGTCGGATGGTCTCTTGTGGCATTTGGTTCACATCTATGTACCTCCTTAAGAGGGACTTCACACCCTAATTATGTCCGAGGAACATCGAGTACCTTAGCCCATTCGTGTGTCAAGAAGATGCATGCAAACCTCTATCAGTTGTATTTTGGGTCGGAATGAAGAGGGACGTTGCAAATTTTGTTTCAAGGTGTTTGTAGTGCCAGAGGGTTAAGGTAGAGCACTAGCACCCCGTGGGTCTTTTGCAGCCACATCTTGTTCTAAAATGGAAATGGGACATCATTTTGGTGTATTTCATAGTTGGTTTGATAGTATCTTCCCATCGTTATGATGCCATCATGGTCACCGTGGACAGGTTGACTAAGGTGGTGTACATTTCTCTTGTTTGATCTTCATATAATGCTTCTTCAATGGTCAGGATTTTCATGGAGGATATAGTCATATTGCACGGGATTCCTTGTAGGATTATCTCTAATAAAGATCCAGTGTTGACTTCAACACTTTGGACATCCTTGCAGCATGCGTTGGGGACTTAGTTGAACTTTAGTTCTGCTTATCATCTGGAGACAGATGGGAAGACCAAGGTTAATCAGGTTCTCAAGGATATGCTTAGGATGTATGTCATGGATCAACAATCTCAATGGGAGGATTATTTGTATTTAGTGGAGTTTGCATATAGCAATGGGTACCATAGTTATATTGGTATGCCCCCTTTTCAGGTGTTGTATGGTCATCCTTGTCAGATCCCACTGAGTTGGGATCATCTTGATGATAGAGTCCCTCTCTGAGCAAAGATGCTTCAGGAGATGGAGTAGTAGGTTGTTCATATTAGAGAGCATTTGGTGGTAGCGTAGGACATACAAAAGAAGCATGTGAATGCTCATAGGGTTGATCGTCAGTTTTTGGTTGGAGATCAAGTATTTTTGTGAGTGTGTATGTGAAAGAGTCTAATCCATTATGGAAAAGGCTCTAAGTTCGCATGACATTTTTTTAGGTCGTTCAAGATTTTGGAGAGGACTGGTCTTGTTGCATACTATCTTACTTTTCTGCCCAATCTATCACACATTCATGACATATTTCATGTTTCTATTCTCGGGCCATATTATCCAAATATTTCTCATGTTCTTGACTAGAATGCTTTATAGGTAGAGGACAGGCAGCTGACTCTAGAGCCCTTGGGCATTTTGCAGCATAGGACACTCGCCCTTAGGGGTCGAGACGTTGAACAAGTGAAGGTCAAGTGGGATTCTAATGATGATTCTTTAGCTACTTGGGAGGATGCATCCCAGATGCAAGAGTTATACCCATACTTGTTTGCAAGCTTCCGAGAGTAAGCCTGATTCTAGGGGGGAGGATGTAGTGCCCCTTATTTTGTTCTCTATTAGACAAGTGGTTGTTATACTTAGGACCTGAAAATATGACACTCTGTTTGATGTTGGACTCACTACTACGATAGATTTTTATGACACTTTGATGATATTTCTATTACTTGAGTTTATACACATGTTATGACAATTACATGGACTTATTTGATTATGTGGATTAATCTTATTATGAGCATTATGTGATTATCTAATCATGGTTGTTATGTGATTATTTGGTGATGGTTCTATCTTTTTTATTATGTAATTGATTGTTATGTGTTGATGTGGTTACTTTTTTGAAGTGTTTTGGTGAAAGGGATAGTGTCGCATTACTCACTTATGAGTGCCCTACTACGCTGCGATTTCCTTTCATAGTGTGCCTAATTGTATGCTTATGTATATGTTCGACCATTTTGTTTGTTGTAGGTTGCAAGTACTAGGCATCAAATCCAACTGAATTAGCAGGTCTGAGTGTGCCTTAAACCCAATGGAACAGTTGTTCGGAGATAACATATGATCCCCTACCCTAGCTATCATCCTCGAAGAGGATGAGTATCTAGTACATTATCTTGTCAATGTTGTCAGATGCTTGTGGTCAGTTGGTCTTGTTTTTCAATCCTGATTATGGTTAGGTAATTTTTTTTTATATTTGGTTTTTTTAATTTAAATTTGTTTGGAAAATGTTGTTTTGGTTAATTAATGAATTAAAATAAATTATTAAGTTAAAAGGGCATTTTGATAATTAAATGTAAATATATTTATTAAAAATAATAGTTTACAATAAATTAAAAGTGCAAAGAAATATTAAAATAAAATAAAATATTATAATGGAATGTTGCAATTTAAATAAATGGTAAAATAATAATAATAATAATATGACAAATAAATATAATTTTTGGCTCATGAAAGCATTAAATGGATTTTCTAAAATGGGATTGCACGTGAAAGTTCCAGTGAGCATGTAGCAACATGCAACTCAAATTGTCATAAAAGAATTAATTATTTTCTAAAAATAAAACTTGCATGGAATCTTCAACAACCTTCCTTTTTGTAAATAATTATCTTTTGGGAGATTTTGAGGAGGATGGATTTTTGTTTACGGGAAGAAGGAAAATTTTGGTCTACAAGAAAATTTCATATGCTGTAAATTTTGTGGGGAAAATTGGGGGTTTATTGGAAAGATTGATTGGAGAATTCGAAGAAGTTGTTGTTGCAGAAGGTTGATCTCAACATTGGGTTTTTGTCTCAATCAGTGTTTCATCCAAATTGGCTTGTTTTATTTTTGTTCTTTGTTTCACCTCCTCCTCGACAATTTTAAATTGTTGGGATTGTTTTACTTGTATGAAGCAAGATGTTTGGGGTATTATTGTTATTGCTCAAAAAAAATATAAGTCTTTTGTGTTAAGTGGTTATTGGTCATCTTCTAGAGGCTTAGAGGGAGTATCTTGTATATTGAGTTTTATGATGGTTTCTTTTGAAGTGTTTGGTAATGTGTTTGAGATGTGTGCAAGAGGGTCTATGCATTACACTGTTTATTCTTTCTTGTGATTATGATTTGTGAATGATATGGTCTATGTCTTGCTCAATGTGTGGGATTCATGTGAACTTGTTAAGTTTTCAAGATAGTTTTTACCTTGCTCATTGTGTGGGGTATACTAGTTGCAAGTAGGGGGAGTGGCTCTCAATGGGGGTCGAAACCCAAAGTGGTGTCCAAGGTAACACATTTGGGAGTTTCTTAATCCAGTGACAACCTAATTAATGAATTAGGGGGTTGGGTAGGTTTCACATTAATCAAGATAATTGGATGCCTCACCCATGCTTGTAGTGCTCGTTTAGGCTAAGAATGGGTTGAGAAGACCTGATTGGCAAGATCAACTTCCTTTGAAGGAATGTTGGTTCCACATGTGTCACCTATGGGGCCGACATGTAATGAGAGACTGTCAGGGTAACCATAGATGGGTTTCGGTGTTTAGTGAGATAGTTCCAGGGTAACCCATGTCAGGACCATGTGATGACA